>BSSO01000395.1:0-34924 GCA_030267885.1 Mesembryanthemum crystallinum
TGGACGGAATTTTCTCACATTGAAGAGAGTGATTGTGCGATTTTTGAAGTTCTGCATTGTTTTGTTATGTCATACATATCACGTGTGTTGATTCGAGGGAATTTTTCCGCATTTTTGTAAGGACAATTTCGTAACTTCGTAAATCCGGGCACCGGATATATGGTTTGCGTTCAATCACATACCTCAGTATACCTCAAAGTATTTTTCCAAATCTCAATATACCTATGTGTATTTTGGCCATACCTCAGTATAACTCAATGAAAATTTTCCTTAAAAAAATAAAAAATAACACCTAATATTACACGCCACAAAGAGAGGAGGATGAAGAAATGCAGGTTACACATGGTTCAACATCCTTAAATTCAAACTCTATGAGCTTGAGCTTGAGCTTGAGCTTTATCTTCTTGGTTTTATAATTGTTTTACTTTGTTCTCTTATTGTGGGAAATTTTTATTGAAGTATACTGAGATTTAGCGAAAATACAGTAAGGTAAGGTATACCAATGTTTTACAAAATACATTAAGGTGTACTATTTTCTAAAAGTTGAATGCAACTAAGAATTTTAGTGACCAAAATAAGAAAAATATACATTAGGTTGGAAAAGACAATAACCCTAAGAGGTTGATAAGTCTGAAAAGCTGTTTGTTTGGCTTTTATGGCATCAAAGGAAATGTATATGAAGGAGTATGAGCCATTGACTGGGGTTGACTGGGCACATCTTAAGGGTCGTCATTTTACTTTAGATTTACTGACTATTGTTGTTTTTGATAAATTACTCAAAGTAGTTACTAAATCCATAAAAAAATCTTCAACACACCTATTTTTGCTAAACCTCACTATACTTCGCTGAAATTTACCCTTTTAATAATATAAAGGTTTTAAATGTTTGTATTAGGTGATTTACAGTATTCTATTATTAAAGATGGGCCAAGGATTTGCTGCCTGGGTGCCGGAAGGGCTGGTATATTGAGCATGATGGTCCTTTGCCATTATTGGCCGGAGAAAACATTTGTTGTCTTAGATACCAATTAAGCAAAAAATAACGCTTTGAACTCTGGAACTATATATGCCATTTTCTGAACCAGGCATGGATGAATACCTTTGAAAGTTGCGGTAATCGGCTGCTGTTTAGCTCTAATATTGAAGAGGAACTTAATGTATGTAAAGTAATCTTCATTGCAGTTGATGTTCCTCTGACGTATCAACCGATGGCAGCGTGTGAAATGGGTTTTGATCGAATTCCTCAAAATACTTAGTTGTCAAATCTACATTACAGATAGATGTTGGTCGGGAGGAGTTTGCTCAGATGGCAAATCAGTATCCAAATTATGAACTTTTACAAGTGGTTATAAATCCAGAATTCTTTTCAGAAGGTACAATCGTTGATGATCTAGTGCACCCTCGTAAGGTTGTTATGGAGAACAAATTTTAAGGTATTTTAGTAACTTTGATTGATTTGTATCTAAGGGTGGTAGATAATGATCTTAATAGAATTGAGATGATTTTATCACCTTCTTTAGTTGAGTTGGGCAAATTGTTGGCAAATGCAAATCGATCAGCTAGTTTAACTTTAATAAATGCTCCCTCTTCAATCTATGAAAGAGTTGGTGCTAATTTTGAAGATGTGACGCGCACCATGAGCTGTAATCCAAGGATAGATAATCCAATCCTAGAGTCGAGAGCAGGATACAGAGGATTGGGATTGACCAAGGATATCGCTTATTTGGTTTACGTATGTGACTACTTTGGTTTGACAAATCAGGAAAAAAAAAATAAAAAAATAAAAAAATAAAAAAAAAATAAAAAATCAGTATGCTAATTGAAATGAGACTCAGGAAGATAGATGAGTTCATCAAAACAATTTAAAACAAGATAGGACCTGCAAAGAAAATTGTTGTTTTTGGTTTTGCAAATAAAGAGGGAACGGATGATATTCGGGAATCGCCTACTACTTACCTTTGTAAAGGCTTGCTGAAATTGAAAGGCATTCAATTGACCATCTATGATCTAGTGGTGCCCCATCAGAAAATCATTGACTGCTTTCCTCACACTTCTAAACTAACTGTTGCACAGTCTTCCCAAGATGCATGGGCCAACAACAAGCCCTAGTTTTCTTGGTGAGGTGGGACGACTTTGCCAATATGTTGCAATAACAATTGATCAAATACGCTATGATATGCATTTGCCATGTCTCATATTTGATTGTTGTGACTTGATCGACGATCCTACTCCTTTTGTGGAACATTCTTGGTTTATAGGCTTGGAAAACCAGTTTAATAATGGAGTTTATTGAAGTTGCAGTTTAATTACCGGGTATATTTTTATTTTTATTTTCATTTTACCTTTTGTTGTTTTTTGGATTACTACTCATGTTATCATTTAAACTTGACTGTAATTTTATTATATTATATTATCTTACATTACAATATATTTATGTATTATGTCATTTTGATTTCACATTATAATTGAACCGACTTTACATAAATTTTGGTTTCGCAAAATTTTTACTTATATCATGTGATTTGTAGTTTGCAATTGATGAGGTACAAAGTATTTGCCAGCTAGGTGCCAGAAAAGTTGGTATACTGAGCATGATGGTACTTTGCCATTATAGGCTAGAGAAAGATTTTTTTATATATACCAATCAAGCCAAAATTAATGGTTTGAATTTTGGGATTATGCCATTTTTAAATCGGCGGGGATCACTGCCTTGTAAGTTGTAGTAATCGATTGCTGTTTTAAGTTTAATATTGAAAAGAAATTTGATGCGTGTAGAGTGATCTTTATTGCGGTTGTTGTTAATTCCTCTAACTATAAGTTATTAACCAAATTTGCTTAAGGTAAATTTGGACGCATAATTTTTTGACAGTGTGTGCAAAGAGTTTTGAATCAAAAGTGATATCAAATTCCCATAAATATGTAGTTGTGAAATCTACATTATCGGTAGAGGTTAGTCAGGACTTTGCTAAGCTAGCAACTAATATCCAAATTCTGCAGATTTACAACTTACTTTAATTCCAAAATTCATTTCAGAAGGTACAGCTGCTGCTGATCTAATGCACCCTACTAAAGCTGTCATAGGGAACAAATTTCAAGGTGTTTTACAACATTTGATTGATTTTTATCTAAGGATGCTAGACAATGATCCTGATAGAACTGAGACGATCTTATAAGTCGAGCTGCTAGATTAACTTTAGTTAATATTTCATTTTCAATCTGTCAAAAAGTTGATTCTAATGTTGACGATGTGAACTGCACTATGAGCTGTAGTCCAAGAATAGATAACTCAATCTTAAACCCTGGCACTACTAAACTAATTGTTGCACAGACTTCCAAGTGGCATGGGCCCAAAAAGAAGTACTAGTTTCCTTGGTAAGGTGGGACGACATCACCAACATGTTGCAACAACAACTTGAGCAAATACGCTAGGTTGCTATGACATGCATTTGTCACCTCTCATATTTGAATGTTGTGACTTGATTGATAATCTTAACCTTTTTCTAAGTCATGAAAAAAAGAAAGTTCTTAGTTTATAGGCTTGGAAAACGGCTTAATAGATGAAGTTGAAACTCTTATTGAAGTTGCAGTTTAATTACCTATGTATTTTTTTGAAATATTTTATGTTTTGTTGTTTGGTTTTTTTTTTCAATGATTTTTTTTTTTTGGGCTTACTGCTTATGTATGGTATGAGTTGCTACATCTATATGTGTAAGTAAGAGGAAATAAATCCTGAATGTGGTGTTTGTTTCTGAATGATATTTAATGTTTGTTCGTGAGTTTAGTTGATTAAGGAGAGGGTCTTAGTCTAATCATAAGAATCTTTGTTACCAATTTGTAGCTTGTGTTATAAACACTAAAATCCGGGTTGTCTTTCTTATGGATCATGCAAATTAGACATTTATTCACAAATTTGAGAATCACTTTAGACCTAAACACATCCTGCGTATATTTAATGAGGGTGGAACTCACATCCTATGCTTGTAGATGATCATGTCCAGGGGGCTTAAGGACGCTCATGCGGTAGATGTGGACTTCAAAGATGGATGTGACTTAACTTTGGATACTCATCCATATTGCATATTCTCTCATATTATGCAACTTTTCTTTCCATTTTTCATTTTGCAGATGACTACCAAACACTCAAAAGATATAGAGACTTCAAAGATGGACGTGAATCTACGAGGCTTACTTGAAGCCAGGATAAAAGTTTACTGAATTTTTGCTTGAAGTAGTTGTATTAGAGACAATTAGACGTCATTAAGTTTGATTACATTTTGGGTAATACTTTTGAAGTCGTCATTAGGTATTATGAAATTTTCTGCAAGTTCCATATAGTTTTTTCAGTTGTACATTACATCTCTATTTTGGTAATTATGTGCATGTTTTAAATTTTATGTTAAAAATGTTCTTATTTGATAATGTACTCACAAACTAATTTCAATTATGCACATCCAATAAAAAATAAAAAAATAAAAAACAAAAATTGGTAAGACTGAAGCAAACAGGTAAACGGACTATATGCATGACAAATGTGTCTAACTTACTCATGGCCATGGTATTTGCTCAAACGCCATTCTCCATCTTCCTCGTGTTTAATTTGCTGAGTGCGTGTCTGAGCATAGAAGAGTATACCAAAAGCCATGATAATGTTTAGAAAAATTGCTCATAACTATCTTTTAAGTTTCACTTTTTGCGAATAGGTATCTTATAATTTTATTTTATTTTTTGAAAATAACTACCTTATAACCACTTTTTTTTTTTTTTTTACTACTCATAACCTATTCCGGCCAAAAAAAAGCATGTGGACTGACCGTTTTACCTCAAATTTAATAAATAAATGGTTTTTTTTCCTCTCCACTTTTCTTATTTTCTTTCCAAATCAAAATAAGTAATATCACCTTAAGAAAAAAAAAGAAGAAGTTATTTTCAGAAAATAGTGAGGGGTAAAACGGTCACTCTACATCTTTTTTCGCCGGAAAAAGGGCTAAGGTATTGATCCAAAAAAAAAAAAAAAAAAGTGGTGAAAAGGTAGTTATTTTTAAAAAATATATATATATATATATAAAGTAATTATTTGCAAAAAGTGGAATTTAAAAAGTAGTTATTGGCAAATTTTTCTAATGTTTATCATGACATTGTCATTCCTTTACTGGGATAAACAATGACGAAACCAATCTTGCCTAAGACTTTGTTCATTCCAGCTAAATTGCACTAAACTAAACTGATGGGAAATAAACGAAACCACAAAATGAACATAGCCTAACTTAATAACGAACAACGAACGCCCGAAGTCGAAGATCAACCTTGAATTTAAGACCAACGATCTTACATAGAATAATGAAAGAGTTAGCATAAGTTAACAGATTCTACAAAAGCACAAAGTAGAACCCTACCACACCAGAACTAGAAAGAGTAAATAAAGAACCCAACTTGCAAAGGGTAAAACCCGGCCTAGAACTAGCTAAGATCAAATCCAGCACAGCTCAGGATTTTCACACTTCATCGATTGTGAAGCAAAGTATTTGATGGGTGCCGTGCACCGAGCACAACGCCGTCGATCACACGTCAGGTACATCTTAACACCAGCAGCCTTGTGACAAATCTCTTCTTCGTTCCACTCTAAAGTATTTATCGTCGCCCCACTTATAGAAAGAGCAGAGCAATCGGGGACACGAAAACTATTTCGAGTATCCAACAGCTCCAGATTCTTGTGACCATCTAATATAATCGACAAGGCATTCGCTGACAATGCACATGAGATGAGCCTCAGACGCTTCAGTTTTGGACAGCGGTCACGGATTGCTGCTGCATCATTATCGTTTACAGCACCAAGTAACCGCATACTTGTAACATTCCGAAGGCAACAATATCTAATCGTCTTTCCAGGACACTGTATTTGCTTCAACTTTTTCCAGTAACGCATAGCACATACTATGTAATTGTCTGATGTAGCCAATGTCGGAGGTATGATCAACTTCTGCAGTGAGGGTGTCCTGAAAAGTGCATACCCAAAATTTTAGTCACTAATATCACAAGCTTCCTTGCATTAACATGGGATTAGCCAGATCAAAACAGGTTGATAAGTTGGTTCTGGTCTGATAAATTTGGCTATAACAAGTCGACTTCAGATCACACTTGGTGTTAATTCCATTTTCCTAGTAGCTTTTAGCTTTCTTCAGGTTTTGGGTCGAAAACTCATGTCAAAACTGAACATTTTCTTAGGACAAAGAGTTTCTTCCCGCATATTTATCCAAGAGCTCAAGTGACATAAGTACACTAATAAAAACATTACTCCTAACCACAAAGAAAGTTTCATCCACCCCACCACAGTTGCAATAACATTCCTAGACCAAAAAAAAAGAACAAAAAGATGAGATTTATAGGCACTCTCCTGCTGGATGATATCCTTATAACGAAGGAGATAAAAATCCAACAAATGCACCCTGACAATCTAGTCAAAATCAGTTCTTACACTGAAGATGGTGAAATCCATCAGATTATCCACAATTCCACACCCACCAAGAGAGAGATAGAGAGAGAATAGTATTTGGCGTAGATTAGACCCATCTATTTCAACAGTAAAAAATCGCCTACATGCTGAACACAACTTATATGAATAAAAGGTACCTAAGATCCTGAGTTGAACCCAAAACTTACATACATTCTTCCGTTGATGATACTCAATAATCTAAAACCTGGAAAGAAAACCCAGCATAATACTCTAGTGAAATGAAGTCTAATCAGATAAAACAAAAACTAAACTGATAGGTAACATTGAAGTCTAATCAGAAAAAAANAAAACTAATCCCCCTAGCATCGCCCAAAATGAACCTTTTCCGCAGGCAAAAATATAAGAAAGAAAGAATGAAATAAAAAGAATGAATGAATGATTTGGGACAATAATTGAAAGGTTAGATCCATCATCTCAATGTTCAAAACATTCTATACATGATGAAGGCAGTCATCACAGAATAACGGGAGGCTGGGAGGGTGATTATCATTGACCAAGAAATGAGAAGAAAAAAAACGCGATCCCTGATACAAGCTCCCTTTTAACCAAGGTTGACAAAGTTTTAGGTTTTAATCTTGCATTACACCTTTCTTATCCTTTGGTTTTTAAAAACGTCCTTTAGCAGTTTGTATCCATTTTTAGGATCCTTTATAGTCAATCCCGAACACAAAGCCAACCATAGGAAGGTACAATACCGATAAGTAGTGATAATAAAAAGTAAGGACAACGCAAACCGTATTAAGAGTAACTTCAGTAATAATATTGTTTACCTTTTAGCGATGTACAGGTACTTATCTGGTTGGAGTAAGGTCTCACCAATGAACATTGAAGACCAGGAGTCAGCTGGCTTACTATTAATTCTGCGCTTTAGCAGCAGGCTATATGTATTTTCTAATCTCTTAAGCTCAGGGGAATCCAAGGATCAAAAGTCAATTACACCCGAGGGTGACATCGTATCAAAGACTGCTGATAACCATGATTTGCTCGCATAACATGCATAGAAGAGTCTAGCAAACCAAGGCACTCGCTTCATTATTTCCACCAATATTTCATAAGGCAAATCATCCCAACTCGTGCATGTTCTTTTAATCGCACTATTTTCTCTGGCACACATCTTCTACCCTGATAACACGTGAAAAGCAAAGGGGAAATTAGACAACAACAACAATAACAACGACCCCGGTAGGGAAAGGGGCACATAAAGATAGCCATAAAACAAAATCGTAGTTACAGTAATTGTTAAAATGTCGCCACACAAGCATTAATCATCAGTAGCAGACATTGAGGCGCGTAAGTTGATAAATCTCAAAGATTTAGTTCAATGTTTTAACTATTTAAGTTGAGTATACATGATATGATTGCAAATTACAGTAGAAGATACCAAGTATGTTTTATAGAAACAGTCTCTCCCCTAATTAGAGGTAACATTTTGTACTTCTAAACCTCCACATACCCTACCCCTCATTGGAACATTACTGGGTGGTTATTGTTGGTGTAGTGAAAGATACTAGCTTTTACACTTTTACTCCCGAGGTTTTCTGAAAACAAATTGAACTGTTAAACTTCTACAAAAGACAAAACGAATCAAATATATTCCTAAATATGTGCAATGATGTCTATAGTTATAATGCCTTACATAATGAACTCTAGCAGCAACGAATGACATAGCATTTCAATAGATAAACACGCATTAGCCTTAAATCAGCAAGATATGGCTCTGCCCAATATCTTGAAACTAAAGTTCTCCATCTATAGATAGTAAACCAGACACAAAAAAATAAAAATTGAAAACCAAAAAATGTGGTTTCCAAAAACTGGTTTTGAGTTTTCAAAAAAACTGAAAACTGGCAACCACCCCAAACAATGCCTTACTTTCACTAAAGAGGTAGACTCCACTACCAGTTCTACTACCTTACAAATTTCATTAACGGGGTTAGAGTTGAATTCTGATTATGATTTTTACATTTTTAGTGGCAATTATAAACCTTTAAATTAAACCCAAACATCAATCACACAGTCGTTCATCAATTGTGTTACAGAATTCGGCTAGTTCCAATGGAAAATTGCATTTTTCCGATATAGATCAACAAAACAAAAAATACTAGTACTGTTTATCCATAATCACAGTAAACTTCAATTAAAAAAAAAAAAAACTGCAACACTTACTCCAATTCCAGTGATGACGAGCAAAATGCCTAGAGGTTTCAATTGATCGGTTTGAAAATTGCGATTCAAACACCAGCTAGTATAGGGTGAGATTGTTATTTTCAGAATTTGAATTGAGACTCTGAAAGAGGAGAGAGAATGTTAGGGTTTTGATTTGCGATCCGAGAAGAGAATGTTAGGGTGAAGATGGCGGAATTTTGGGTGGTATTTATACAGGTAACAAAAATATGCCGGGAAATGGAATCCATTTTCGCCAAATTACCAGATGAGTATTTTTTTTATGTCCCTTCACTATTTGGGTATTTAAAAAAACTCTGGTGCCAAATGAGTATTTTTAATGAACCAAAAGCGCATATATGCTCAAAAATTTGCCACCGATGATCAAAACTTTGTTTATCATATGTTTTTGATATTGAAATGTATTTCTTTATTACTTTTATTTACCTAAAATCACTTTAATCCCACAAAAACCTCCTTAATTCCATTTTTTTCCTCTCTCCTTCTTAAGAAAATTGGGAGTTAAGGGGTTTTTTTGGGGATTAAAGTGATTTTGGATGAATAAACGTAATAAGGAAATACATTTCAGTATCATAAAAATAGGATAAATGAAATTTTGGGCACCGGAGGCGAATTTTTGGGCTTATATGCGCTTTTGGGCCATTAAAAATACTCAGTTGGCACCGAAATTTTTTTAAATACCCATGTGGCGAAGGGTGGTTATAAAAAATACCCATTTGGTAATTTGACGATTTCGAACCAAATTTGACTTTGACAGTCGGAGCTTTGACAATCCGTCCCCTATTAGACCGCTGATATATTTCACCCTGTCTCGTATATTCTATTAGGCGAATTGATATGAATTTTATATAATTTCCTAATTACTTGCAAATAAAGTCAAACTACTCAATCAATTTTTTTTTTTTTTGTGGGAGTCCCAACAACAAGCAATTTTTTTGAAATATTAATTCATATACAGCAGTGAGTGTAGATGGACTACAACGTGAGCAAATGAGAAACGCAAGTATATTGAAGTACAGTATAACATTTACAATTCTCTGTTGTTTAAACAAAGTGAGTGTATCAGGAAATTGGAGGATCACATAATCTGGTAAAATTTACACCATGTTAAGCCTGGGAAAACTCAGAATGAACAAGTGCCCAAGTAGATGTGTGTTCATAGTTCACAGAGCAACAACCTCTATGAAACACCACGCTGCTGCATCAAAGACCGTCTTGCATCCAATTCGCTAAATATGAATGTCATGGTACCTCTGTATTTGTCGCAGCTATTATCCCTGCTAACCAAAAAGTAAAAAAAGATATAGTGGAAAATATAAATTAGATTATAGAAATATAGACCTAGTGACATTATGCAGCTAGGGACAAGTATAAATCAACTTCGAAATATGGCCTACCTACTCCCCAGAAATAATCTTCCAAGAACCGCAACATACAGTACTCCTCACGAAGATCATATCACCTCTGTGATACATCAGCACCTTTGAACCCAGTTTCTCAACTTGGTCAAAAAGCTCTGGGATCTTCTTGCGCGAAATGTATTAGTTCAATTCCTGTAAGTTACATGGCAACAGTACCAAATAAGTTTCCAATCAGAAAAAACAATTTCCTTCTATTTACACTTTCTATAGAGAGAATATGAGCACTTCGTTTAAATGGAGATCAACAGAAGCATTCTTTCTCCTAATCTGACGCTAAGGCACTTGTTCTTAAAAATAAAGGTTTGGAGAAATGAAAGATAGAAAGCAAGAATAATCTACTAATACAAAAAGTTTCCATGACCTGATAATGATCAATTTAAAAAGAATGATGTTTTCAAATAATGAACTTACCATGATGTATGATCAGTCCAGCGCCGGGTCTCTGGTAAGCTGTTCAATGCTCATATGTCTCAAAGATCTGACCATATGCTGATCAGCAGCACGGATATGAACCATCCTCTGTTGCATAATCTGGAATGCAGGCATATCAAATGCTTGGGATAATCTATCAAGATGCGCTGGGTCTTCAGAGAAGTTGATCAGTGACTCTGCAGCATTGTCCCTCAGCTCCTCTGACTCATCTTGCAACATTTCCATAAGACTTGGGATTGTTCCAGCTTCAGCTAAAGCAGCACGCGCAATTTCATGGTAGCTCAATTGTGCAATGGCTCCAGAAACTTTATCTTTAATATCATTATTCCCATCCCTCAACAGCTCAACTAGAACGGGAATTGCACCAGAATTACAAATAATTGGAGCAGAATGGTTGTAACCTGACAGATCCCACAAAACATCAGCAGCTGCAGCCTTTGCATCTTCATGATCTTCTCGGAGAATTCTTACCAAGTGCTCAACAATCTCAACTGCGTTAACTTCAGGAACAGCTAGAACACAGAACACATCTTCTGCAACTTCCCTCCCTAATTGCTCAGGACCTCGAAGAAGCTCTGCATACAAAGGAATAACCCCAGCTTGAGCAACTGGCCTAATATAGTCTACATGTGAAGAAATCACACCCAAAGCATTGCCAGCTACTACTTTCACTGGAAGATCTCCATCTCGAAGTAGATCAACAAGTGCTGGTATCACACCCAATGCAACTAGCGTACGTCTTGACCTCTTGGTCACCCCAAGCAACCCGATTGCCTGAGCAGCTCTTTCTTTAGACACCATGCTGCCACACTTTGCAGCTTCAACAAGAAGACGTAGTTCCCCAAGACAAACCAAAGCCCTCCGAACCTCTCTGACCAATGCCAATGCACTCAGTATTTCCAAGAGGTAACGTCTTCTACTGTCTGTGCATGACGCCAGCAAATCAACAACCACCTCCAACCCACCACTCACAAATATGTACACTCTGCTGTCACATGCATACGTAACCACACCCCATAAACATTTTAGCAAATGTCTCTGGCACCTACCTTCTGAACGTGATAATATCCTCACAAGAGAATACAAGGTTCTTGGAACACAAACAAGTGCAGCCAACCCATGATCCTCATCACATGTCAGGCGTTTCAAGCAATAAGCAGCAGCTTCTTGAACAGGACGCTGCACCCCCAACGGATCCTCAACAAGTTTAGTGAGGATAGGCACAGTCAGAGATAGCAAGTGCTTGGGAGCACGACCTAACACACGGGCAAGCTTAATTGTCGCCCTCAACTTTGAATTTTCACTACCATTGTTAATTACTTCTTCATAAGAATGGAATGCATCATCCCACTCCGAGGGTATAGAGGGATAGTTGGATTCCAATTGAGCCATGTCAATACTATCTAGTATGAGATAACCTCCCCAAGATTATACATATGCAAGACAACCTCCTGAGATTGAAGGGGGGAAATGAGATAAGGAAGCCTTATGTTAGATAGAACTATAAAAGTTCTCAGGAATGAGGTCTTCATATCGATAAATATATCTAGGTTCCTACATATATCAAAACATCAATATCAGAAACGGACCCATGGTTTCCTAAATAGGGGAAAGGGGATGAAATTGTCATTCCAATTCTTCAATTCAAATTTATGGACATTGATAAAAACACATCAATATTCGTCCCCAAATAGTTGCTATCAAAGCAATGCCAAAATTGACACATATAGCCATACCAACAAAATTATAAAATCATTGGGAAAACTAGAACTGATTTACAATATAAGCCATTAACCTTCATATCTGAACTCACTATAAAGTACCAACAAAAGAATAAAACTTGGTCTAGATTGACATTACTCCATGATAATCAAGAATTGATTGAACATCTTATTCCAACAATCACCATGAATTGCTCTATTATAATATGATACATCACATCTGCAACCAAAATTATTTACTACATTTTGCCCTAGGCAAACATCAAAAGCTCCGTCAACTGTGAAATACAATCAATCACATCAAAACTTCAATTCATTTAACCAATTACACATCCTCAGTTGCTGAGAAACCCTAAAAATCCAAATCCCAAACCCTTCAACTACTTTTAACCAATTAGCAAAATCAAAAACTTCTCCAACCCTATAGAATCACAAATTCATCACAAGTAGTAGCAATATCATTGATCATCACTATTACAATCAAACAGAGGAGAGAGAGAGCGAGGGAGAGAACGGACCATTGTGGGAGCTCGGTAGACATGGAAGATCGGTCGTTAATCTGGGCCTGTCGGTGCTGAGAGGGGGCTGATCGGAGCTGCCATTGATGAAGTTGAAGATACAAAAATGTCAACAAGTGAATAACATTGTGTAAAGCCCAAATTATAAGCCTCTTTCTAGTACCAACAAAAGTCCATATCCAAAGGCCCAACCTACCCCAATAGTCAATGACACTTTTTTTTTTTTTTTTTTTTTGTTGAAAAAGCTGAGGACAATACATTATTAAGGGTATTTTAGTCAATTTTTCTTCACTTTTGATTGATTTGTGTTGGGGTAAAAGAATGACTTCTATTATGAAACAGATGGAGTACATAGGCAAGTGAAGATGAGTTTTGAATTCAAATCTCGATATCCTCTTAAATTTTAGTTCTGATTGGTTTCGAGTTCCAACCAATTAGGTAAGTTGTTTGTTGCTCTTTGTTGGGTGTTATAGGAGCGTTTCTTCACCAATATTTGATCAGGTCAGTAGAACATTGTTAGGGGTGTGAATAAATTGAACGGTTGATGACCAAGTCAAACTTGTTTTACTCAGTTACTATATGAGAAAACTTGAGCTAAATGACAATCTCGTGATCGCCTCATAAATTATTAGATGTGCTGATTTTAAGTCCTACTCATTAATTGAACACCTCATTTATAACATGTTTTGATTGGTTCAGACCAATTAGTTATGTTACTTGTTGCTCTATATTGGGTGTTAGGAGAACGTTTCTTCACCTGATTCTAGGGATAAGGACTACAACATTATTAGGGGTGTAATAAAGCTGACCGATTGATGATTAAGTCAAACTTGTTTGCTTATCAACTAAATAAGGAAAGTTTGAGCTAAATAACAATCTCGTGATTGCCTAATGAATTATTAAATGAAATAAGCTGAAATTGCGGAGCTTTCAATTCATCATTGCTCTTGACCATCTCATTTATGACATCGTTCTTCAAGATATTTTAGTTTTGACTGATCTCGACCAATTAGGTAAGTTACTTTACTTTATATTGGGCGTTACAGGGAACGTTCCTCACTTGATTTCAGGAATAAGGGTGTAAATAAATTAAGCTGTCAATAACCAAGTCAAACTTGTTTTGCTTATTTCTAAATGAGAAAAACTTGAGCTATCTCGTAATCGCCTAATAAATTATTAAATGTACTGAACTTGTGTTATGAGGGTTTTCAAATCATCAATGCTTTTGACCATCTCATACATGTTTTACCTCGTTCTTCAAGAAATTTTAGTTCTAATTAGTTCCAAAATTAGGTACGTTACCTGTTGCTTTATATTGGTTGTTAAAGGAATGTTTCTTCATTTGATTTCAGGAATATTTAGGGGAGTGATAAATTAAGTGGACAATAACCAAATCAAACTTGTTCTGTTACTAAATGAGAAAAAACTTGAGTTAAATAACAATCTCATGACCACTAATAAATTATTATATGAACTAAGCTTATATTATGGGGTTTTCAGCGAGCTAATTGATGTTCTTGAATATGCACCTTTACGACCTTGTTCTCAAACTTTCCAATTACTTGTTCACGTTTACTAAACTAAAAATACGTGTATGACCTCATTTATAAATTCATTGTGTGTTTTCCTTTGCTGATTTGTGAATAAACTTGTCCCAAATGTACGCAATTTTATTACTATATATATATTGCTGAGATGTAAAGAAAAAGACAAGCTTGTTGTTATTAGAGTGATTGTAACTTATAAATGAACTATCATCAACTAAATTTGATTAGTAAAAAGATAACATAAACCAAGCTTAAGCAAGGAATGAGAATTTCAATTTCAATAACTTTAAATGAGAAACAAACACTACTATCATTTAACCTAAGAAATACTTACAAATGACCATGTCAGCAAGTTTCACTTGAACTACATTAATAGTCAAGACTGAAAAGGATTAAGCATTGAATTAAGTTTGAACCATCAATCCCATGGCCACCACATAAGTTATTTTCTTAAAATTTGGATATAATAACTACAGGGCACATGTTTGATGGACCTACAACTTTGGGTTCTTGTCACCCAATACCAAAATTCTTCCATGAAGAAACACCTTTTGCCTTTTGGTAATGCTAAAGAGTAATGACAACAATGGGGAAAGAGAAACTCTGTCTTATCAAAATTACTTGTCATGTAGTATTATTTTTTCGATGTCTAAAAAAAAATTTCATATTTTTCCATATAGTAATAAGTTGTATCTTGCATTTTCGAGAGAAGTGGAGTATACAAGTAATTTTGTAAAGTTGAGGATAAAGGTATAATGTGATAACTAAATGTAGATGGTAGAGTTGATTGTAGAATTAGAGGCAACATATCCTCTAATTTGTCTGTAATTTAACATACACGGAAGCTGTTAATATATTATTGCAGTAAATCATCCTAAGTTTCGCAAAACCGACCAGGTCTTGGAAGAGGATGGGCATCATAGCAGAGATAGGATCATCAAAAACACCACTTAAAATTAGTTTGATATAATGATCTCCTAAAATAATGCTAAGTGAGGGGTGAGAGTTTGATCCCCCTTAAAATTTGTTAAAAGGCCAACGTAAATGGAGCATGGTCTCCACTTAAATAGCTCAAAAGTAGGTAGTAGTTTTTTTTTTTTTTTTTTTTTTTTTTTGGTGTCTGCAAGGAGGAACTTCCTCCTTGGGCGTGGCTAAAGGGCACCTCCTAACGCACGGCCTCGGGTATTCTAGGTGCTCCCCACGAGGCTCAAACCCGTGACCTGGTGTATAAGCCAAAGCTTGTTTACCAGTGGGCCAACACCTCTTGGGTAAAGTAGGTAGTAGTTTAGCATAAGCTATATTAATTGATTAGCAATGACATGGGGAGAGTTCTTAGGAACAAATACTATTTTTTTTACTCAGTCAAATACTCTTAAAGAGCTATTTGAGCCTGAAAGATTGGTACATAAATTACTTTATTACTCCCTAGCTATTTAACTAAGATTAAACATCAAATAACTTAATATAAACTCTAAAGATTAAGTTTTTAAATCACACAAAAATTCTCTAACAGCTATTTTTGGATAAGGCTTTTCAACTTGCTTAAAACCTGCATATGCTTCTGACACTTTTCTATCACCAACTTCGATTAGTATATAATCAAAATGGATTAAGGTGTGTGAGCAAATTGAAACAATATGTATTTTATGGTATGTTTCAAGTTGAGACTTTGACAATTAGATGTTGGTCTTTATGCCTACTATGACAACTAAAAACAGATAACTATTCTACATTTTTTGTTATTCACCTAGCACTATATTTAGTTGAGTTATTGCTAGTCAGTCTCAACATAACCATTGTTCTCGCTTTTTCATGAATGTTGAACTTTTACCATCAATATATCACAAAATATATAAGTAAATATTGTAGCAAACTAATATTGTGAAAGTTTTTTGCAAAGAAAAATATTATGGTATATATCCCATATTGCGAATCATTGTATTTTTTTGATTACTTAGTGGTCAAAGTTGGGTACAAAAAAATGAAAACAATTATTTTAAAACGTATGGAGTACTAATTTAATCTATGACTTACAATTTGAATGTTACGAACTTCTCAACTTTAGAATGCAACTTTTGTGTTGTCTTTTGCACTCTCATCATTTAATCTATCACTTATGAAGTCGTCACAAATACTATATGCAACATTTTTATGCGCTTTCGACACTCATTTACCCATCTCTTATAAAGTCATCACAAATATATGTGTTAGAGTATATACCAGCAGAAAAATTGAGCACTTCAACACATGAATATACCATAGATTATAGAAATTGATGGGCGCTTGTAAATTTGGGAAAAATTAGAAAGAAAGTATTTTCCTTGGTTCTGCCTTTTGGGGAATATATTTTAAGAAATAATTATGCAGCATATCTTATATATGCATATTGGCTGGAAAGCCTTTAAACCTTTGGCAAAAAAAAAAAAAAAAATGATTAGGTGAGAACATCATGTGAAGCAAATTATTGAAAAGAAACTTATCACATGCCTTCCAAAAAGAGTGATATGGGTCTTTGACAATTGATGTTCAGCCAATACCCAAATTGGAGGGGTACATGATATTGTATATTTGGTGAAGCAAAAAAGTTGGCAACAATAACCATCACTTTGCATGGAATTTATCACCTTCTTATGTATTTACTGATCATATATTTAAAAGAAAACTTAGATACATATCTACTTTTGTTAAAAATACACATATATCAAGTTTTTGTAAAGACCAGTATCAGTTTTAATTGATGTTTGGGTAGGTCTACAAGACCATTAGGCCAGCCCACTTACAAGGTTTAAGAGTTACCCACACCATTAGTACACTATTACTCTATAAATACCTCATTTAGGACAAGGTAGGGGACTTATCTTTCTCTAAACTCACTTTCTCTTTCTGCTCCTCTTCTGTCTCCAGTACTAAATGATGTCATTATATATATATATATAACTCTTATATAAAGGAACTCCTGACCTTTGGTGTCCAAAAAGTATTTTCCAATTTTAGCCTTGTATATGTATACTCTTACTCTTGTACTAGCTAATTAATCTAAATAAATATAAACAACAATTACCAATCTTTTTCAAAGTTGGCATCACAATGACAAATCTCAAAAACATTTTCTTATTTTCAAAATAAATAATAGTATCACAAATATGCTATTTCATTTCAGAATATACTTAATAGTTAAATTAGTAGGAAATGGAGAGAATTGGTCAACTAATTGCTTTAAGAATAGAATCTCACATGATTTATATGTGGTTTGACTTGTAATTATAACCTATTCTTCCTCTTTCTTTAGAGTATAATTTTTTTTTAGAAGTTTTTCAAAGGTTGTTCACTTATTTTAATTTGGAACAAATCTCAAAAATGGGTTGTTTTTGTTTCAATTGTTAGTTCAGAAAATAAACAGATTCTTTTGGGTTTTTTCAAACTCATTTTCTTTATAATTTTATTTTTCACACAAAGAGATAAACAAATTAGGTTAATTCTAATCTTATAAGATAAAAATCCTTTTTATAAGTATTCAATTATTTATTCAGTGGGGTTTTGTGTATTCAGGTCATTCTTCTACCAAAAAACGGTTACAGTTTTAGTAAATTGCTTTTTTTGGTAGGCCTATTTGACAAGGAAGATGATTTTTTGATCATCTATTTGTGTAATTATTGTGGGTTTTCTGGATAATCTTTGTTTATAAACTCCAATGAATTAATGTTGTAAAATGTTTGGTTCCAAAAATGTCTGATATGGTTGTAGTGCTTTTCTGGCTATCCAGCCTTTGTATAGTTGTATGTATTCGTACCTGTATTGTCGTATTTGGTAAAGTAAAGGGTATTGATTGAATAGTGCACATGAGTGAAAAGGTAAGTTGCACAATTGAAATGAATTGAATACAATTAGAAATACACATCAATTACAAATGGGGTATTTTATGAATAATGTCGTTGTAAAACATTGTCCTTAAGTTTTGTAAAACCCACTCCTAAAGATGCTAAATATTACTCATATTTGGGTCATCTAACAGTTACACGGTTGTACATGATAAGTGTTACTCATATGTAATTGTCGTATTTGTCATCCAAAGAAACTGGTAGTAACATGAAATTGAAACACGGCTCATAATTAACTATATATTTAGAGGTGTGTTTATTTCAACTTACCCCAATTAAGATATAATAAATAGCCCTAAGACGCTAATTAAAAATCACCCTTAAATTGCTAAACATATATGACCCTGAATTGGTCCTCCAAAAGTTAGTCGAATTGTCTAAAACTTATTTTAGACGAAATTATTGAATATTTTACTTAATATCTAGCTAACTTTGCATTACACATGAACAAGAACAAAAAAAAGAAAAAAGCTTTAGGACGAAGAAACTATGACATAGGGTGTGTTCAGTTCGTCTGAACATACCTAAACTCAGGGACGAAGCTAGAACTTCGATCCAACGGGGGCCAAAATTTTCATTTTGAGTAATTGTTTTATATCAACTGCTTGCTTGCTATTTCCTTCAATCAAGATTCATGACTGTAAGGGAAGGTTATTCGATGATGACCAAATGGTATGATTATCATAGTGGCCCACCATATAGCTATATAACTACACTGTTTTAATTAAATCACACTAGCAACTAGAGCTGTTCAAGCAATTGATGAATGATGTGCTTTGATGAACTTTAAGAAAAAAGTATAATGCATTCTAAAGGGCTACAGGGGCCAAGGCCACTATAGGCCCTTTAGAAGCTCCGTCCCTGCCTAAACTAATCTAAATTGAACTAATTTGAACTGAAAATGACCAAGGTCAGGAGTTCGAATTCTGAACGTAACTTGAAAGTGCTTGCATTAGTAATGCCTGACTTTGTACAAGTGGATGGGCTAGAGCTGGACCCCCATGAGGTTATCAGGACAGTTCGTTCAACTCACTGGCACTTGTGTGTGCTGTGGTGACAAGCTCCCTCTCTCTGAGAAGCAGCTATGGCTCAAACTGGACATTCCACAGCGCGGGGGGCTAGCATGGTAACGCCCAACTAGGCCGAGTTATAGGTGGTCGTCCCCTCCCCTGCTTTTAATTAGCAAAAAAAAAAAAAAAAAAAAAAAAACCTTAAAATGAGATTTGATAAGGTGAAATAAACACACCCATAATCAAACTATGAGCCATCAAGGGATGATGAAGGATTGCACAGATGACATGAAATAAATAACTTGATCAATGCCATAGGCTTCAATATTATCAAACAGAATTTAGTTGTACTATCAAAAAATTATATAAACTCAATTGAGTGCATGAAATACGAATCGTGACAAGATTTTTATTAAAAATTAAAAGTAATGAAACAAAGATGGTGGAATTTATTGGCACTGAAAGGGACTCATTTGTGTTCTTTCAACTGGATTATACACTTACCTGTTTCTACAACTACAAGCCTTGACAACCGCTTTTTATTTATTTTAATTTTTCTTTTTTTTTTTTTGGGATGTTGACGGTTGACAAGTGACAACTTACATTTTTTTTTTTCAAAAGAAAAAAACCAGGTACATATTAAATTAGGAGTTTAATTAAATTTGATGATTCCCTAATGCTACTATGCTAATACCACAAATGAAGCGATTATTTCCGATAATTAGGAGTATCGTTTTCAATAATTATTGAGGGTTATATTCTTAGTAGTCTTACTAAACTAAGTTGAATTGAATGTATAGTAATCTAAAGTAAGTTGTAGCAACATGACTGATCTGATCCGAATTGGATCTTGCTGTATTTAGATAAGTTGAAAAGAACAAACCCATACTTTAGAAGATGATTATTACATTCACATTTCATGCTTCATATGTTGCGTCATTTCAGTAAGAGTATAGAAGACATTTTAAAATTTCCCAACCCGGGTAAAATTATTGTATAATTTTGGACCAACATGAGTAAAATACTTTAATAAGTACTCCTACAATTTTTATGTATAGAGGGGCATATAGTTAACTATAACAAATACAGAAAATCTAGGAGAAAATCACGAGATTAAGCCCCATTTCTTTTGTGTAGAATAATCAGTTAGTTGCTTAATAAAAAAAAAAAACTAAAAAATCCCAATTGATGAACATGTGTTCCTGTAAAATAGTGAAGTAGTTACTCCACACTTGCACAGTCCAAAGCTCCACATAATTATAAATAAATATGGATATTAATTAATGCAAAAGTGAGTTGAATTTTGAATTCAGAGAGTATTTATTGATGGCTCTTTTTTAAAGCTCTAGTATTAAGTAATTTTTAAAGCAGCAATATAATCATTTCTTTCATTTATTTTTTTTCTTTAAATATATATAGAGAGATGGATGGATTAACATCATGTCCTTATTGCAGCAAAGTGATGAAGGCATGAGAGAGAAAGAGACCTCTAGAGAGAGAAAGTAGAGAGAGAAAGTTAAAGGCTGTTTATCATGGAGTTGGAGACTGCAAACTGGCTTTTCTGACCGCTTTTCTTTTTCTTCTTCTCCTTCAAATTCTGACCAAAAATCTTAAGGTGAGTTATTGTTTTTCCCTCTTCTTCCTCTTTCTTTAGGTTCAATTTCTACTCTTCATTTTTTTTTTAACCTGGGTTTTTGTTGAAATAATAGAATTTACTTGGAAGTTTTTTTAAAGGTCGAAACTTTAGTGTTCAGTTATTTTAATTTGGAAGATTTGAAGAATTTGAAGAGGTGGGTTGTTCTGGCTTCAGTTGGTAGTTCAGAAAATGAAGGGTTCTTTCGGTTTTTTAGGACTCAATTTCTTTGTAATCATTTTTTTTAATTTTTAAGATAAAGAGAGAAAAAATAGGGTTAATTTCATCTCATATTTTTTTAATTTTAAGTTACAGAGAGAAAAAATAGGGACAATTTCATCTCATAAGATAAAAAACCTCTTTTCAGTTATTTATTCAGTGGGGTTTTGGATGTTGTCATTCTCTATCCCTTGTTTAGGTAATTTCTTCTGTTTTCTCCCAAAAATCATTACATTTCTTGCAGATTGGTTTTTCGGATAGGTCTATTTGACAGGGAAGATGATTTTTTTGGGTGATCTATCTGTGTAATTATTGTGGGTTTTCTGGTTAATCTTTGTGTATGAACTTGGAATGAATTATTGTTGTATTATTGTTGTAAAATGTTTGTTACCAAAATTGTCTGATTTGGGAAATAATTTCCATATATGGTTGTATTGCTTTTCTGGCTATCCAGCCTTTGTGTGCAGTTGTATACTGGTACATGTAGATATTCAGTTGTCAATTGTTGTGCCCCTTTTATTTTATTTTATTAATTATTTTTTTATAATTAAGAAGTCAGGTAATCATGGAAGAAAACAAAACCATTTGTAATGTTCTTCTTCTAATTTCGTGTGTAAGTTCTTCCTGTTTCCGAATCTTTCTCTCATTTGCTGTTGTTGTTGCTCTTGTTCTTGTTGCTATTGCTGTTGCTGTTATTGGTTTCTTGTGTTTTTATTTTTTTCCTTTTTCCTGATAAAGATGGGTTGCATATGCAGAAGCATTTACCTTTGATTTGAGATGGAGGTCCCAGATGCAACTAAAGTTTTACTGAATAGAATTCAAAAGTTAGAACCACCCGAAACGGCGAGGAAGATCATAGGATGTATTCTTATACAAGACAATGAATGGGAATTGGTGAGGTGGGCTTGTGCTTCTGATAAAGACTTGGAGAATTTGGTTTGCAAAACCAAACTTCAATTAGAATATCTCACTAAAACAGCACCAATTTCTCCTCCTATTCCTGTGAACCCTGCACCTGCCTCTTTGAATTACATACCATTAACACCCAATGGGTCTCGAACCTACTCGTACCCACCCACATTAAGTGTCCAAACACCACATTATTGGGATCCGCAACTGACATCGGAGCAGCATTCATTTCTGGGTTCTGATTATGCTTTGCTTGGGAACAGAGATTCAGTTTTGGATGATTATCGGCTCGTGAATCAAGCCCGGTTTGTAGGTTTAGGCTACGAGGATCAATCAGATACAATTAATACTGGGTTGGGGAATTTTCCTGGGGATTCTTACTACCCGGATTCTACATTGCGAAACTTGAGTGTGAGATCAAGCCGCCGCTCATTAAGTTTACCCGAATTCCCCATTAAGACATGCCATTACTTCAATAAGGGTTATTGCAAGCATGGGACTAGCTGTCGGTATGTACATGGTTCGGATAGTTTCTCTCCGCTTTTCGGCCCGAATGAACTTGGCGGGGCTGAGGATCAACTAATTTCACCGGGCTCACTTGAAAAACTCGAGGTGGAGATCGCTGAGCTCTTGAAATCGAGAAGGGGAAATTCTGTTTCCATCGCTTCACTACCCATGATGTATTATGAGAAGTATGGGAAGACCATTCAAGCTGAAGGGTATCTTACTGAGAGCCAGAGGCATGGGAGAGCTGGTTATAGCTTGACAAAACTTCTTGCTCGGTTGAAGACCATTCGGCTAATTGATCAGTATGGTTATTTAATTCACATGATTTGATCATTTAGGTTCTTTTACATTTGCATGTTCAGAAACTCAAAAAGCCTAATAGTGGCTAAATTGTGTAATTGTGCAATTTGATGCAGAGCACATGGACAACATTCTGTAATCTTAGCTGAAGATGCTTCAAAACACAACGTAGAAAACCGAAACGAAAGGAACGATCCTGGTCCAATTGTCAGTGGATCTCGTCAGATATACATGACTTTTCCAGCTGAAAGTACATTCACTGAAGAAGATGTGGCCAACCACTTTAGGTACTGGTAGTTCCATTCTAGGAACNTTTTTTTTTTTTTTTTTTTCCGCGTCTATTTTTGTTCTTAATGTAATTAATATGCAAACATCATTACTCCTAATATTGTCACTCTTTGGGTTTAATTTGTTTTTGTAGCACTTTTGGGCCGGTTGAAGATGTTAGGATGCCTAGCCAAGCAAAACGGATGTTTGGATTTGTAAGTTTTGCAAGTGCTAATACTGTGAGGATCGTTTTGGCCAAAGGAAACCCACATTTTGTTTGTGGGTCTCGTGTCCTCGTTAAGCCTTACAGGGAAAGGCCGAAGACTGCTGAAAGGTGACTTCTATGATTCTTGAATGAGATACATGATATGGTTTTTGGAAATGCACAAGTTCAATGTCTGATCCGTACTGCTTTGCTGCAGGAAGTTCATGGAGAAATATGATCATGGTATGTACTACCCTGGAAATTACTTGGACCTAGAACCTGACTTCCAACTATGTAAGTTTTGTGAGCTCTATATAGGTTAAAAATGCCATAACAGAAGCCAAGCCAGAATCATATATCGTTCAGATCATTAGTCTTTTGCTGCTATAAATTAAAGTCCACGACATTTTCAAATCTAGAGCTGAACCTAAGTCCAAATATTTGCACTTCAAGTGGTTGGACAACTTTGGAGTTTTTTTACGCTAATTAGATTCAATGCAAATAATAACAACGGAGGACATGACAAGAAAGTTCTGTTCCAAACCTACAATCTTAGGCTATGTTGGAATTGGAATTATGCTAATATGGTATAACTTGCAGTGCCTAGATGTGACCCTCCTAGGGTTTTGAGGAGGCAACGGGAAGAGCAGGAGGCGCAAGCTATGGAAATGGAGAGGCGCCTATCGCAGTTGCACCTGGAGCATGATCGTGCTCAGAACCAGGAGTACATTGACTATGCCACAGAAGAGCGACATGCGTCACAAGGTTGTGAATATTTACACTTCTTATTTTTCGAAGGGTCGCATGTCAGTGTCCACACGTGTCAGGACTGGACATGGCACCCATTTCGCATGTTGTTCAAAGGATAATTAGCTTAAAAATTTCCAATTCCATGTTTTCATAACCGATGTCCGTGCAAGCTAGCCTAGCTTTCACCCCTACCCTCCCCCTCTTTTTCGCTGCATTTTTTTCCCCTCTTCTGACACCTTGTCACTGTCTGCTGCTTTTCAGATCCTTCTAGATTCTCTGCAGAACAATTCAATTATCTGTTGTTTATGAATAACAGCATCTCCAGAAATGCTGATAGAGCACAGCATCCAGGCAGTGACTTTGCTGATCATGAAGAGAGGTATAAACCCATTCAAGTTGTAGTGCTTGCCTCTTCCATACTTTATTTTCCTTGTATTTCAAATATTTTCCCTCTTTTAAGGTTCTCTTGTTGGACTCGGGTATAAGTGCCAGGCTGGCCATTAGCTGTAAATTTTATAAGCCTTTGGCTTAAGTTGAAGTGTGAGTGTCCATACCCATTTCCGAGTGTCAAAGGACCCGGACTCGGGTACTTGAGGTGAATTTAAGAGTTAACATAGTTTATTAGAATTTCATGTCTTTTGCATGGCCCTAATTTTTACCTCTGTCAACAGTCAGGGAATTAATCTTCCGGAAAGCCCCTTCGCATCAGCCGTAGAAAATGGCATTTCAGCAATCATCTAGGTTTTCATCCTCAGACAGCGAAGCATTCTTCTGTAGAGGAAGTAGGGTTACTGCAGTTTGAAGGTTTGACATCTTTGGTCTGATACAAAACAGTTCTGTTTCTTTTGGTCTTTTTTTCATTACTTGTTCTTCCCTCACTCTGGATTTCCGCTCTCTCAAGTCTGTTGATTCGGAGTCTCTTAGCATAAGTACATAACAGAAAAGGCTAAATGAAGGGAAAACAATCGGTTCAGTTCAGGACAGAAACATCTCCTCCGAGTTGATTTTGGTCGAAGGAGTTCAAATAGGAAACACAAAGGAAAACTGCTGGTTTTATGTAAGAAGGTTTGCACAGGTTTTTTTGCTTTATGACAGAAGGTGAAAGAAAGTCTCCCAAAATCTCCATAGGAGATGTATTATAATCTTTGGGTAGAAGCAGAAGAAAGAAAGAAAAGACTTTATTGTAGGGTTTTATGCTTGGAGGTCTCAGAGAAGTGAAGATATGTTTTAATTCCTCTGTAACGACCGAGCAATAGATGGAAAATAACATTTTGACAGAAAAAAAGGAAGGGTTTGTAGCCCTTCAAATGGCATCTTAATATAGCTAATTGGTATTAGTTTATGCTGATGAATCCCTAATATCTTCATACATTTTTTATAGTTAACCTAACTGGTTTATTTTGCAATTTTTGAAATTTATTTCCATAAAATATATTCTTACAGATATTAGATCGGTTTTAGGAAATCGCTTAAAAGTTTGAGAGTTTCAAAGTGGTGCATGTAGGTGAATTCGTAATTTGATATCCCATTTTTGTGCGCCACAATGTATAATTAGTGATTATGATTTCATTTTTACTTTATCTTTTGTATAGTAGTGATCTCAGAAATTTAATTATTAACCCTTAAATGGTGACATAGGTTATGGTACATGAAATTTAAAAGAATGATCTACGCAATACTTTTTTCAGTGTAATTGTAGTAAAAGTACATTATTGATGCTTCACTGTACAACAAAATCCTTTTGACTCAACTTGATATTGATGTTGACACATGATAGTGGCAACATTGGAGGGAACAGTTAGCATTGGTGCTTTCAATTTTTATCCTACTAATATTATTTATTTATTTATTTTTTAATCATATGTTTTGAGGATGTTGATATTTGTAATTTAAAAAAATCATAAAGCATCTTTGTCTCTCGTTTGTTGCATCCCATATTTAACTTTTTCCTATGGTTTTTCCATGTTTATCAAGAGCTTGTGATTGGTAGGGAGAATACCAATGTTTTGACTGATTTTGCCTGGTTTGGACCTTTATGATGGGTTTTCTGTTACTTGAAATTTAAATGTTAATTGCTTAGATTAGCCAGGTTTCCCGAAAATAATGTGAGCAAATAACTATTATTAGGATGGTGAGACTAGCTTGAATGAGATCTTGATATGGTAGTTAAGACCGAGGTTTTAGTTACATTAGATTAGGGTTGTAAACGAGCCGATATACTCGTGAGCTGCTGGGTTAGAGCTCGCTCGATAATAAACAAGTCGAGCATGAGCACACTAATACTCAGTTCGGCTCGGCTCGTTTACAGCCCTATTAAATTCAGATTCAACTTACCTATTCGTGATGTATATATATTGTATTGGTTCGATCTCCCCCAAACATCCCCCCCTACACGCACAACAAGCTTAAAGCATCCGCTTTTGATTTGATACGAATTTAGATATCACTCGTATATGACCTTAAAACACTTAACTGAGCTAGTTGACATTTTCACATTTTAGCCCCTTCACCTCGAGTTGGAGGTAGAGGGTGGAAGAAAATTTTTGTTTGAACCTAGTCAATGAATCAAGTTATAAATTAATTTGCAAATTGCAACTAACTTTGTCGAATTATGATATGCATGTGGTGGGAAATAGAAACATGAAGAGGATATAATGTCCATAGAACACATTATCCATCTATGGGCCATCCTAATTCATAGCCACAAACTTCGATTTCTTCCCCTCTTTATGACATGAGAGGTAAGATAATTAATGGAATGTTGGTTCTTTTTTCTACGTAATGTATGGTGCCAGTTTGAAATCTAAAGACAAAAATAGATTATGTGATGGGATGGAATGGAATGGGGATGTTGGTTGGAATGCAACTTGGGATAAAAACTACAAAATCAATCTAGACCGTTAGATTTGCAAAGCCAACTCTAGCTATGATTGATTATTAGCTAAAATGAAGTGGCGAAATCACATGAGTGGCGGAGTATTGAGTATGCATAGTGTACTTTAAGTTATGTTAAGTATGCGCTATTAGTGCATCACTCGTTATTTTCTCAAAAGTAAAATTGGATTTATACAAAAATGTGGAGTATATAACAAGGATATACACTTGCGTACCCAAGGTGTCGTATAGATCCCCTATGCAAAGTGCCTGTATCTATATCTTTAATGGAGACAAGTGAGGTACTTTATCATTTTCTCCAGCACGGGCCATGGCCACTCCTACGTATAAAGTCAGTCGTATGGCTATTTGTTCAAGCATTTTACAAATTACTAGTAAGAAGCAATTGAACCAAAAACTTCACAAGCCTTGTAAATATCATATTGTCTACTTTTAATCAAAGTCGTGCAACTTTTATTATGTTATGTAAATATGCTGAGTGATTTCAGGAGAAGGGTAGGTAACATTAAGGTCGCTTTCTGCTCCTCTATTTATGGGCTACAAAAGAACATCGAGTGAGATTTGATGAGCTCAGAAATGTCACTAATGCAGTTTGCGCAACAGCTGGAGTTGTAAACTAAAACTGATTGTTCCCTACATCACTTTGCCAGTTTAGGTCTACAAGTTACAGAAAAATCTCTTCAAAAATTTCAGAGAGAAACAAAATGTCAACTATCTAGCAAAGTTTAAGTAGATTCTGTTTACAGTATTGTAAAGTTACCAACACCACTTAGGGCAAAAATATCTCTAACAGTTTTGATTGTGAATTACTAATGATAGTAAGTCTCTCGTGAGACGAATCCGATTGTCAGTTACTTATGGGAGTAAGTCTATTGATACGGGTGTACAAATCTTTTTGTATTTGGAGTATTTAAACTTCCAACCCAATACATTAGGATCCAGTCTAGACTTTGGAGTATCTAAATTTCCAACCCGATCAAATTTGCTCCCAAAATATAAGACATATTGAAGCACCATATCAATATACTCACTCTTAAACCAATCACGTCCATGACTTTATTAATACCTAAGAAATGAAAGGTGGACACATGAAAGCTCATCATATGATGCTTTCAAGATGGACAATAAGTTTTCTAAGAACTCTCAGCACATTTTTGAAAATCAAGTCTCTTGTAATCGAGGGCGTAATTCAAGACTTGATACCACTTCAAGTAATAAAGTCCCTAAACCCTAAACCCTTTGCTTTGAGCTAACCTGAAATGTAATCACTACCAAGTATACCACTTCAAGTAACCAATCAACCTTTAAGTAGAAAGAACTAATTGTAAACTATACCCAAAAGATCCAACCACAATATGCTCTGTAACAATGTGAATTATCGCTCACTGTATTCAGCAATCAGCTATAATGGGTATGATACTGAATCTTTTACATGTATATATGCATATCAGAACGATAGGTTAGAAGCTAAACAAAAGTTTTCTGAAGTCAGATTACCATTCACTGGTTAGGATGAAGGCTTCTACGTATTTTGCTGTAGACCGCTGCTTGAGATATCCCAAGACACAAAAACAACAATGAATGATGTAACCGTATTGATTGTGTGCAAAACTGTGGTCAGTAGTCAGTAGAACAGGACTCCAAGGCTTCATACTGAACTGAATTATAACCATATTGACACCTGCAACAAATGAGCAGAGAATAAGATAAATGGCTTTAAGTTAACAATCGTCCAAAAAGAAGGGATTAAGATGTTGAAAGTGCAACTTCAATGCCCTTTGCATTCCAGCTATAATCTAGCACACTGGTTTTAAAAGATTATAAACATTCTATTGTGCTTAACAAACCTTGATAAATTTGCTTCAAAAAGAAGGAAATAAAAGACCCTTGACTATATACCTTCAGAGTTCACATGAGGGTCCCAAAGCCATTTCTTTACGACATACTTACACCTTCAGTCACACTGTCAGTATATATGAACACATGGCAGTCCCTGTAAAAGTAGTGGCAAATTGTAGATGTGAATTCCCATTTTATAAGATAAAAAAACAGCAGGTATATAGACGTCAAGAAGGATTGACATACCAGGAGAAAATATGAATCAGCCGACTATTAACTTGAACTAAGATTATAAGTATGATCTTTGAAACTGCAGCAGCAATGAAGGGCTCTGCTGTCTCGTTTATCTGATTTCCATTGAGGCAACTTGGATGAAAAATCTACCCTTGCTTTTCGTATTTCTTTGCCAACTCTTTGAGCATCAAGCTCTGCCGGAACGCTAAATACTTATCTACACTAGTTCCAGCCCACTGCTGACAGAAGCATTCGTCCGTTGGCACCAGGGAACTCAGAGGAAATGGTCCTTTTGGAGCTTTATTCAGGTAAACTAAGAATCTATGCCTGGGACGAATTCTCTGGTCTAGTGACAAGCTTAGGTACATTGGATATTTTGTCAATGTTTGAACCTTATTTTGTAGGTCATTTACCAAATACTTGTACTTGGGCTTAAGATTTCCCTCCAATGACAATGAAAATACCTGCAAATTTCATAATGAGCAAAGGAAAGATTTAGATGCACAATTAAACCATGATACTTGACAAGTAAGATATGTGAACATTGTTTTTCGACAAGAAATTCTGAATGCAATCGTCTCTCAGCCAACATGCAGAATCTAATACCAAATCAGGACAATCACATTTCTTATCACTGTATGAATCTAGCAAGGGAAAGCTATTCAAGGGCCTCAAGCTAGCTTTTTTATGAAATAAAGCTGACGAGATTTCAGAAGAGAAAGTAACCTGTGTAATACTAGTCAAAACTTTCAAGATGTCAGAATTTTTCAAGCCAATGCTCCTCAGAAATTTAATCCTAGGCAATAATCCATCTTCAATACTATAATGAAGAAGCTGTGGATGTTTAGTGACCATCTTGACAACACTCTCTCTAGGTGCTCCCAGCTCCTCCGAAAGAAAATCATAGCGATCATTCCATGAGATGTCAACCCGCTGAACAAGAATTTGGGGGCTCAAAGTCACAACTTTGCCCAAATCACTTTTCTTGATACCAACCTCTTCAATCAAGTATCTTGCAGTGGGTTTTAAGGAATTGTCAACACTATACGAGAAGATAGAGGGAGCAGCAGTGATCACTTGGCCTATCTTAGAATCAGGGATGCCCAAATCAACAAGAAAAGCAACATGGGACTTTAAATTGCTGTCCACTGTATACTCAAGAACTTGTGGCTGCCTTAATAGAATCTTTTTTATGTCTTTCTGTTTGACACCGACCTTCAACAGGTACTCCAACCTCTCTCGTGCAGAATATACATTTATATTAAAAGCATTCTTGTGCCTTTTGTGCATCTGTATAAGGTGTGACTCTTTCATCCCATAGGTGCTCAGGTAATCAAGAAGCGGAATCCATCTAGTATCAAGCCTAAATTCCTCTGAAAACTGAGAGTATCTCTTCTTGGCAGCTTTATTTCCTTCCAACTGCAACCATAGGCAAAATACAAGAAGGCACTTCAGCCAAACAACAGTAATATATATCTCCAAATTGACACTTTGCAACATGATCGAAGCCTACCTTCCCTTTACCTTCAGCTTTCATGCCTACAGTATTTGGTTTCTTTCGGGTCCCTAGAAAGAAGAAGCATGTATTGCATGAAAACCAGAGTTGCACTAAACCTTATCAGTTATAACAGAAGGCTTTGTGTTATACCTGATCTCATCTGGGTTGCAGTTGCAGCCAGCAACTTCGATCTCTGTTGACCCCTATTCAAATTGGCTGGTTCCGCAAATTCATCTTCCTAAGGGAATTTCAGGGGAACAATCAGATTTTAAGGCCATGGAATTCCATACATTCCCTTGATCCTTTATTGTTAGCTTCTAAACAGTCTCACAATGTTTTAAAGAGTAAGAAGCACAAAAAAAAACATCATCACGTGGACTATTACCGAAAGCGGGAGCTGAAGCCTTTGAAGTGAACTTATAAAGATTCATGGTCTTGTTTATTTCTGTAGATGCAAGCCCCTAATCCCATAATTATGATATCTGAGTGTTTCATTTCTATTGACCAAAGTGAGCAGAATTTACAAGCATGAATCATATTCTAGGTGAGGTTTCCTTCCTATACTTAAATTCCATAAAGTATCAAGTCATTCGAAGTTATTGAAGATGCTACATGACTCTAGATACTGCTCCTTGTGCAATTAATGCACAGCATTTGTGTTCCTAATGACTTGGAATAAATATAGGCGATTGGGATGCCAAGTAAATCAAGTTTTTACACTGCCATACCTCACACCTAAGTTACAATGCACATTTTAAACCCCCTTGCATGAAAAGCATTCAGATAGGACACTCAATTATACACATAGCAGACATTGCCAACAGCTTACCGAGCAAAGTCACATCTCATGGTCGGAAAATGCCACGAGAACCTTTTATCCCCCCCTTTCTGGGTATTTGGAAAACAGAACTGTGAATTTATGTATAATTGTATGTTATATATCAAACCAAAATTTATAATCCAATCCAAGAGAGCAATGAATTTATTTTAGGTTCCATATGAAGGCAAATGCTCTATCATCCCCTTTAAATGCCTTGGTCTAGTTTTTGTTGCCAAGCAAGCAACAAGACTCGATGTTTTCCATTATGCATCAAAATTTGTGATACACTGAACACATTCTCATTCAACCTCACAACACGAGAAATGTACATGGCAATGATTATTATATATTGTTTTCAATTTTAACTTCATGATATACCTATAGAGATATTGTGCAATTTGCAGTTTGCACTTGAGGCAGCCTCTTCAAATTGAGTATTCTACAATCTTATTCACTGAACCTTTCACATAACCAGCTTTTCACTTATGTATCAAGTCTTCTATATTCAATTTCAAATTCTTTCCTAATACTGCAATAACTTTCCTCAGCACTAACAATGATCAAATTCGCAAATTCATCACAGTTTCATCATATAAAAACCTAGAAAGAACCAAAATCCAGCACGTCTTAAATTTTTTGTAGAATCAAACACAAACACCAGCTAGTTGTATTGAATTACGCAATAACAAAATACAAAATCAAATGCAAGTTCCAAAGCACGAAGAAAATGGAACGAAAACCTTACGTCATCGGCAAACCAAGCATCGCCGTCATCATCATCAACAACCTCAATAACAGCATCACTTTTATCTTCCACCACCTCCTTTTCTTCCTCTTCATCATCTTCATCAGTTTCATACACAGCGGAGATAGCTTCACCATATCTGGAGGGGCGATTGGAGTTGAGGAGCTTAGGGTTAGAATGAGCCGACGAAGGCACAATTCTCCATCTCACAATCGCAGGATGATGAGCGAGAAATTGAAGGTCGGCAATGGCGGCGGGGAAGTAGGATGAAGAAGGAGAATGAGGAGAGAGAAAATGGTGGTAGAGAGAAGAGGAAAGGGGAATGGGAGAGATGGAGATGAGAGAGAAAATCGACATTTGAGAATATACGAGAAATGGGTAAGAGAGAGAAAGAGGGGGAAAGAGAGTATCTTTAGAGGAGGGTCAGGTCAGAGAATCTTGTGGTTTATCTTCATCGTCGTCTTCTTCTTCTGCTTCATCTGTGACTGTCATTGTGGTTGATACTTGATGGTGGTGAGTGATTAATGGAGGTGATTAGGAGATTGATTATGAATTATGATAGAGACTCAGATGGTTTAGTTTAGTTTAGTTAGTGAGAGTGAGGAGAGAGAGAGAGAGAGAGAGACAATGTTTTTAACCTGCAACAAGTGCAAGTGTTGTTGGTCTTTTGGTTTCAAATAGCCCAAACTTTACTGTGCCAAGATGATCCAATGGCTAACCCAAACCAACAACCATTGATGATTTCATAAAAATGAGTTAGTCTTGAATATAGAGATGGACATGGGTCGTGCAAGTATGAAAGTCGGAAAGTTTTTGACTAAATCTAGTCTAGTCTATCACATGGTATGAATTGATGGCCCTCAAGCCGTGTTGGAATTTTTAGGAAAATTTAGTGTGCATACACAATATGATCAATTGACAATATACAAATACTTTAATTGAATAAATTGAAAAGAAACATGGGGCATGCAGGCTAGCACGAGCACAACAAGCATAGGTTGTGCCTAGGCCACCCATTAGAGATGCAGCAATACTAGGTCATTGATAATATCGTGTGGGTCGTGCCTCCTGGAGCCCTAGGGCTTATCAATACGGCACAATCCATGTCCATACTAGCTTAAGCGTAAGAACTTCATTTCCAACACCAAACGTGGTTCAAGGTTACATTCCTATAAGGGGATTATTACATGGTGATGTGGGCTTTTTTGAGGGAAAAATAAATTCATTTATTCATGAAAGGTCATTCGAACTCTTCAATGATGACCATTTATTCATTGATTGAAATCAATGTCTTGTTAGTTCCGTTGAAAAGTGACTACTAATCCTATCATCACTGCTAGAAATTCTATTCTTGATTTGCTCTGTTGATAACTGACAATCTATCAACGACTACATAAACTACGCTATAAAGTAAACAAGTACCCACGCATTATCCCTTTGATAGGAGGTAAACACAAAACATGCTATAACCATTTGACATAATAAATCTCGTTGATATAAAAATTACACTTATCATTCTCAATTTATAAAACGTAACCCCAAAATTCAAACTCAACAAAACTCCAAAACAACACAAGAGTGGACAATTCGACTCACTTCCATTATGTGATATATTCCTACTCTTTTTTTCAGTTCAATATTTTTCCCCCATAAACAAGAGAAATCAAAAATATATTAGAAAAACAAAAACAAAATAAAATTATAGTAGCATAAAACGCTGCCGTTTTCATCGTTGTTCAGTGTTCACCCAAAGGGCAAGACTTGCGCAAATCGGAGCAGCAAAAAGAGCAACTTCGAGTCTGTAGAGAGAGAAATCAGTCGAGCCGACCAAAACCCACCGGAGAGAGGAGAGAGGAGAGAGTGAGAGAGAGAGAGAGAGAGAGAGAGAAAGTTCAAAAAATGAACACAGACATAACAGCATCAGCAAAACCAGAGTACACAGTACTCGATCGCAACCCACCATTCACCAAAGTCGTCGGCAATTTCAGCTTCCTCGATTACCTCCGTTTCTCCACCATCACCGGCGTTTCAGTCACCGTCGGCTACTTATCCGGTAAAAAAATTTCCCCAAATTCTCAATTTCAATCCCAAATCCCCAATTTGATGTGTTGCAATTTCTGGGTTTTTGATTTTTTGATGTGGGTTTGTGATTTTTCAATGTGGGTTTGTGATTTCTCGATGTGGGTTTGTGTTTTTTTAGGGATTAAGCCAGGGATTAGAGGCCCATCAATGGTGACTGGTGGGTTGATTGGATTGATGGGTGGGTTCATGTACGCTTACCAGAACTCTGCTGGGAGACTTATGGGATTTTTCCCTAATGAAGATGAGGTAGCTAAGTACAAGAAGCAGTTTAACCATTGATCTCAGATTTGAAACTTAGGATAGATTTTGAAGTTAAGTTGTGACTACTGTTTCTGGGTTTTTGTTTTCTGCTTGTATTTTGTATCAAGCTGCAATCTTTTCTTTGTGAGTACCTTGATGTTGGGTATAATATTACACTCTGAGTGATGGAGTTCAATTGAAAATAATGTTGAGCTTTTTTCAAGCTCGAAACTCTTGCTCATTTGATGTTGGATGTTCAGTTGAGTTATGGTTGAGCTGCATTTCTCATTATATTTTGCAACATTTTGGGTGGTAGGGTACATAAGATTTTATGGCATCGGTCTCTGAGTAATACTCAAAGTGCTCTTAGCATCTGTTTCTATTGAAATTTGAGTGGTTTGTTTATTTTCATTGTTGAGAAAACTCTACTTGTGTTATGAATGTTGATGACGATGAAATTTGTTGGATCAAAGAATGGGAATGTATGTTTTTTCCATTTTAAGCATATGTTCAATTTGCATTTTGGGTATCCCTTACTGTTGGGTATATGACATTTTGA
>BSSO01000396.1:0-34860 GCA_030267885.1 Mesembryanthemum crystallinum
CCTCATCCTAAAAACAGTTATTACAGTTTTCTTTTTTTCGATTTCCCCATAGTTATCTTCTGTCTAGGTTTTTTTTTTTTTTTTTTTGATGAATAGTTATCTGTAGTTTGAAAAAGTGAAAAAGAAAAGAAAATTAAAGTTGTAAAAAAAAAAAAGGAAAAAAAAAAGGGCAAGGTGCATAGAGGAAAGCAAATGAAGAATGAATAGTACACAGGATTAAGTTTGTAAAGATTTGCATTTGAAGATGTGGGTTGTTATACATGCCATAATCCAAGCTCTTTGGCTTTTTCCAATTTTTGAGGCTCTGCATAAATGTTGAGGAATATATTACAGTGAATATGATCAGCAACAGATTCAACAAGACACCTGAGATTGAAGAACAGATTGTCGTGTCAGTAGTCAGGTCCAGCAAATGCCCAGAAAGACGGCTAATTGCAGGTAGATCAGATATATATACAGGCCGTGTCACTTTTCCGAAGGCTGTTGTTGACCCAGTGGTCTATTGGAAGTCTTCAACGACTTCCCAAGCACGTTCAGAGCTTTGACGCGCTGCAGCTCTTTCCCTGTGAAGTTGAACCCAAATAGGATGAGTAACTATCTTTAATTTCTGTGATCCACTGTATTTTTGCCAGCAACTAATTGAAGATAATACTACTCTAGATCATGTTAGAATGTATAACCTTTCTAAACACTAACAATTAATCAAACAAGTCATATCCTACAATGCAATTAGAAACAGACTAACTTGCAGCAGAGGTCTTTTGTGTCTCCGATCCTGTAACATAACTATAATAAAGACAATCCGACATGCCATGTTTTACAAAGTATACTCCTCTTCATTTAAACACTTATCTCAGGTCCAAACCCCATACTTAGCAAGCCATAAACCTGAGAGGAAGGGGGATGCGTAAAAGAGAATGGAAATCCTTCGCCAGAAATGCCTCTAGTAGGGTTTCAATCTTGGGTGCGTTGGTAACCCAACTCAAGTCTACCCTATCGTAACTTTTAAAAGACATGTGGGACTGAGTACATTTATGAGATAGCTTTCAAGTTAAAAACTAGTCAACAGCTCATCAAAGCTAGACTTGTTTTTATGTTCCATGAACTACACCACCATCTAAAAGATAATACCAAAAAAAGGAAAACGTGAATGCAATGGTACTTAGGCCTCTCGGGACGGCACACGGAGCCATGAGGGGGCGTCTTAGGTACCCCCGAGTGACCATGCAAGTCAGTGGGCAAAAATTAGACCGGGGCCCGGGACGGCCCAAAAGCGTGGCCTATAAGTGGGCAAAATGGGGTCCTGGAGCCTCAAAAACTGAAGCGTCATATTTTTCCATGATATTGCACGAGTAGCCCTATAGGGTCGTGAGAGGAGTCCATGGCAAGAAACGGGGTCCCCAAGAGGAGCCCCCGTAATGGTCAATCGAAACAATGGCTCCAACTCCGAAAACGTGAGTTTGAAGTGAGTTAGGCCTATCAGAACGGCGAACCGAGCCACCAAGAGGCCTCTAGGGTCCCCCTGAGTTACCACAAAAGCCGGCGGGGCGAAACTAAATCGGAGCCCGGGAGGCCCCAAAAGCGTGGGCTAAGTAGGCAAAATGGGGTCTCGGAGCCCAAAAATTTGAACCTCCATATTTATGCACGGGCACCCCCGCAAGTACGTGAGAGGAGCCCATGGCCAGAAAACGGGTCCCTAAGAGCCATTGGAGGCCCCGTAACGGCCACTCGAATCGAGGGCTCTCTCTTGCGAAAACAGGGATGAGAGGTGTGCTAGGCCTCTCGGAACAACGAACCGAGCCACGGGGGCGCCTCTTGGTTCCCCCGGGTGACCACATAAGCCGGTGGGACTGAACCGGCGCCCGGAAGGGTCCAAAACCGTGGGCTATAAGTGGGCAAAACGGGGTCCCGGAACCCCAAAAATAGAAGGGGGATATTTCTCCATGATACCGCACGGGAACCACCACAGGGGTGTGGGAGGGGCACAGGGTCGAAATCCGGGTCCCTACGTAGGTAGGCAGGTAGGTCCTTCGCTTCACTGCTCACCCATGTACTGTAAGGAACCCCAAACCCCATGTGATGCATGTGATGTGGGGGGTGTCCGGGGTGTCGGGGGAGTCGGGGACGTCCGGGGTGTCATGGTGCCCGGTTATCACCGGGCGCTCACATGCTCCCATGCCCATGAGTTACCGCGCGTGAGGTTGTCAACGTGCCCGGGGGGCGCTGGCATGCCCGCGTACCCGGGAGTGACCGGGCGTGAGGGTGTCATGGTGCCCGGGTGTTATCGGGCACTGACATGCCTGGGTGTCCGGGAGTGACCAGGCGTCGGCGTGTCAAGATGTCCGGGTTCACCCGGCACTGACACGCCCTCTTGCACGGGAGTGACCGGGCGTCGGGGTGTCAAGGTGCCTGGGTGTCACCGGGCGCTGACATGCACTCGTGCCCGGGAGTGACTGGGCGCTGGCTGGCCTTCATGCCCGGGTGTGACCGGGCGCTGACAAGCCCTCATGCCCGGGTGTGACCAGGCGCTGGCATGGTCATCGCTCGACAAGGGCACCGGAGCCTCAATAATCGAACCCCGCCTCATATCGCCTTCTCTCCCACCCCAACCCTTCCCCACCATTTTCCCGAACTTCCCCTAATTTCCCATAATTTTCCCGACCCTTTTCCTATTTTTCTTTATCTTTCACGCATCTTTCACCCAAAAATTAATTAAAATAGGTAACTAGTCGGGAAAATTATTTTCGGGTGTTCCCCTCATATTTCACATTATTGTTGACCTATATGTGGTGTTACATCCCCGTTATCACAAGCGTTGCTCAAAAGAACCCCAATATGAAAGTTATGCGCAATCCTTGTCTACTCCTGTCAGACCCACGAAACCTCATAAGACTCTTTAGGGGGTAGGTGGTTAAGCAAGGCTCCAGGACGAAGGTAGGGTTAGGGAAGCTTAGGCATGCCCGCAACCGTTGTGCGACGCCCCATGGGCCTTCCACTCAACTACCTCCCCCTTTCCCCATCCCGACAACGACAATGCCCGGAGACGTCGGTCGACACATGGACACTGCCCTCGGGCAAGTACCCATGCCCGACGTGGGTCTCTCAACGGGCACGTCGAAGCCGTGGTTGCTCTGGGGGTTGGAGTTCAAGGGATGCCCGAAGCGGGTGCCTCGTATCTATGAGTAAAGTAGACCATTGGAGTCTCCACGACCCCTCGCTCAAGGCCGCTGCTTCGTTCAGGTACCGCTTCGTTGTGAGTCTCGTTCACTCGCAGCCCTTCTCGGATGGCACGGTAGGCGTACGTCGAGGGGTTCATGTGTTCCACCGTTCAAATGTTTTCCAAAAATATTTCCCGTCCCCCCTTCCCGGTCTCCTGGGCATCCTGGCATGCAAGGCGCCCGGTCACCCGGGCAGCGCCCGCTGTCCCTCCCCCCGGGTCACCCGGGCATGCCCATGCCCAGCACCCGGTCACGCTGCCATGCCAGCGCCCGGCCTGCTCCCAGGCATGCTGGTAGCGCCCAACGTCCCATCCCGTAACTTTTTCACACTTAGCGGTGCTTGTCGGGTCTTCCTTGCTAATCCATGGGGCTACATTGTGGTATCATGGTGCATGCGGGCGGTTCTCGGTGTTTTTATGTTCCATGAACTACACCACCATCTAAAAGATAATATCAAATAATTCCTTACTAGATTATACTAACCAAATACAATTATACTAGTTCCCATCTTCATATTATTGTTCGCATTCACAGATGAACACTCATCACTGAAGCTGCTAACTAGGATGACTGTGCTAACTGCGGAAAGCAATTTGTTTGGAATGCCATTCTGTAAAAGTGTATTGTTATATGACTACTACATCAGATCCATCAACTCAATTCCCATAATACTAACCTGTGTACTGTCCACAAAGTTTGACGTCGACTGTTATAAACAAGATGAACAACAATAACTACATAAACAAAACACCAAATAGTATCTCTTATTGAACACATAGATACCACTTAATGTTGGTGTTACCACTTACCACTTTCTCTTCTCTTCTGAATATTAGAGAAGCTCAAGCTAATCAAATGATGTAGAAAACTGAGTAAGCAATATTATGCTCCAATGCTAATATATAAGCATAAACTGCATAGGCGGGTTTTGTTGGGGGGGGGGGGGTGAGGGGGGCTTTGGGGAGGATTTCAAATTACCTTGCTCCAGAGAAAGCTGGATTGCTCGTTTTTCCAGTTGAACAGCATGTCTGCTAAGTTCAACAGCTGAAAGGGATCGAAGCACTGGCAAAACCAGCAAAAGGTTAAACCAGAGACCAAAAGAAAATTTCCACTGACAGGAAATACATAATTTGAAATGAATTTAATAGATCAACCTACTTTGCAGATGATCCTCCAGACTTGATTGGTCCAACGTCTTCAGAAACATCTGCAGCTGAAGATACCGTTCCTCCCATTTCTGCTTGTTGACTCTGGGTTGGACTGACAAATTGGTAGCAGATGGAACTGGCTGACTTCGCAGTTCTTCAGAAACTGTTTGGTTTTTCAAATTTCCCAGAGAAGCCGGAATAGAAGGTTGCCCAGAAGGAACACTGGTCAGCGAGGCTGAAGGAATTGGTGCATAAGCAGGTGAACATTGAATCTGAGATCCCTTAATCAAAGATGTTGGTTGGTGACTGTCTTCTTGATGGCCAAGCTGCCTCTGAGGAGAACTAGTATTGTCAGCTATAACTTCACTGTTACTACTCTTCCCAGTTTCAGCTTCAGATTTTCTGCGGACATACACGAGATGACCATTTGCACCATTGCCGCTAGGAGAATGCTGGTGAGAAGAAGTCATTGAGGACTCGGTGGAAGGCCGCTTTGTGCCAGAAACCTTGGTAACCTCTGTGGTAACTACTTCCTTCAGAACAAGAGGATTATCAGAGCCCTTTTGTGCTACAATGTTATTCTCACTGTGCAGATCTCTAAGTGGTATCTTCTTTACAGTGACAGGAGGTTGCTTTTCTTGACCAGATAAGCCTGGATCAACATTACCTGGCCCCAACTCACGAATTGTAGAGCCGGATGTTTGCTGTGCCATTTCAAGTTCTATTCATGGAAATTGTCTAAAAGCAGCAAGATTCACAAGAAAAAGGTCCTGCCACATGTAACATGATTTAATTGTAAAATTATGATAGTAAACCAAATCCATATTGCATTGAACACTTTGGTAATATCCACCATGCAAGTAGAAAAAATAAAAAATCAAACGCCATTCTTAGCAATGTGTCCTTTTTTAGTAGTACAAAAATAAAATTTAAAAAAGACAAACATATCGTAGTGAGTATTGGTCAAATATCCACAATTATCGTGTGTTCAACAAGTACTGCATTCAAGAACACAAATACAATCAACTACTCCCCCAGTCCTGTATCGGATGGAGCATAATCAACGATTACCTTCCAACCAAAAGTTTGGTAAGTTCAGTCAAGTTCCATCAACAATATGGTGCAACTGCGCAAGACAAGAAACAAGATAATTACTCTACAACTTCACACTGTGGTGCTAACAAACTAGCAGGCCAATTTGCCAAATTATTTAGGAAGTCAAAACTCGAATTTTGAACATGCAGTTGAGCAAAAGAGAATTGAAGCTTATATAAGCTCTAGAAACAAAAAAATTCTAGCTAAGAAAGGTAATCATACCCTAGACCAAACCATTTATGAAACTAATACGAAGACAGGCAAGAGATTATATGCATTAATACTATCGATACAGTCAACATATTTAACTGTCGAATGTTCTTAACTTGAACACTATTTGCATGTCATTCTAGATGACAATACCAGCACACTGTTCTAGAAGCCCCAACATGGAGTTGAATATACCCATAACTCCATAAGCACAAGAGTGTGAGTAGAAGGTTAATGTCATTATGACCGTAAATACAACAAATGATTTTAAGTCACTAAATCTTCTAATTTTCTTTCAACGAAACCCATATTCCTTCTGATTAGCCAAGAACAACAGAAAGGGTAGTGATTAAAAGTCCAAAGCCACAAAATTCAACCCACATTTAGACCAGGTTGGCACACCGTACCAGGCAAGAATTATCATAAGCATGTGAGATATAAGCCAGGTTTTGTACAAATCTGCACATCTGTTTCATATAAAGGCATTTACTTTTATCAAGAGGGGAAAAAATTCTAAAACACCTTCGACTTACCTCTCTCCCATTTTCTAACTCAAGTAAACTGCAAAAAATATGTAAAGCTTAAAAAGTTCCAAACATTCTGTCAAAAAGCACAGCCTTCCAGCAAAACTGCTCACACGAGGTAACGAGAAGTCACACTTCCACAAGAGCGTTTATGTGCGTTATTAGTGAGAAAAAAGAAGACTAAGCATCACAGTATCTCTGCACTACTTATACGCTGCTCATTATCTATATAGGGGAATATCTTCTTATAAATGAAGTTATAATCGTTAAGAAGTTTCTCTTCAAGACCCTGATTATATTTCACATATCAAACATGTGCTATAGTGATTTTCTAAATGTGCACAAGCCCATCTTACAGATGCCCCTCCCCCGGCCTACTTTTAAGAGTGTAAACATCTTCTTGACCACAGAGTCTGTAAGCGCTAACTTATCAGTATCGGAACGTGCACTCAATTGTCAAGCTACTGTACAAGCAGTATAGCGTTAAGTTCTTCCATGGAAACCAAACAATGTTTCTTCCTTTACGATTTTCACGCTGTGAATGTAATAAGCCGACAAACTGATGCGCAGTTTCCTTATGAGTAAATCCAAACTTTGTCAATACAAATTTACCAGATAAGATTACAACGATTCGATTTACTATCCACTTCATTGATTATATAAGATCAGGAGTCCAATGATTTTGAAAATCTAGCTCGATTCAGAGGAATCTATTAAACAGGTCAAGATTTCCAGCTTAAACATCACAGAGAAAAAGAAGATGGCCAGATGGGTATTTCACATAATATTTCACCCCAAATTATAGTTGCCGTGCACCAAATTACATAGAGCTATCAGCTATCAGTCTACAAAAATAGACATAGATAATATGTTATCGATCCCACCTCAGGATACTTCTAAGCTTAGCAATGCAGATCAACACAAATTGAAAAGCATAAGCAAAACAGCCAAATGAGCTTGAGTTCAAGCTCAATTCAAGAAAAGAGCAAGTCCCAGAATCAAATAGCTTCATCTTTTACAAATTAATCAACCTATACAGAAAAATTCGTCAATTTGAAACTATTAACTAAAACCCTCATGAACCCACTTCCATGATTTTGCCAAAAGCGGAATAAATCCAGCTAAATTTTGCTAAATCGCCCCAAAAAAAAAACCTACCTAGGAAACAAAATAAAGCAATTGCAGCAAATTCAGCCAGTTCTGCTAAGAAAATCAGTGAAACTGCGATGCAATTAATCATATCAATTTAAGGAAATGACGGCCCAAGAGTACATTAATAGTATTCACAAATTAACCAAGTATGAAAGATAAAATTTCCATATCCACTTAAAATGGAGAGAGGGAGAGAGATACCTAAGAATTGAAAAGCCCTTTCAGAAATCGAGGGGAGAGGAACCCAGATGAAAGGGAAGAGAGAGGGAGATTTTCAGGATTTTCAAAAGGAAAACGATTTCTGTGCTCTCTCAAAAGGGAAACTTTAGCTTGATGAGAAATGAAGAATGCTTTTGACCCTCCTGGGCATAAGTACAGCTTCGCTCCACCAGCGTGTGTGGTGGTTTATGCAAACACAGGATGCCCAATTGTGGCTCGGGGAGTTGTTCTAAGCAGTCTAATTCTCTTAGCAACCATGAGGGCGTTTGGAGGCATGTGGATGGGTGATCGGTACGGGGCTTTAGAGGACTCGTAGGGAGCCGGTTTCCAGCTATGGGCTTCTCCAACGTCCCTATAGGGGTACCTGTGTGATATCTTTTAAAATGACACACTTCTATCCTTTAGGTTTCAGATCAGAAATAAGGAATGCTTTTGACCCTCTTGGGCAGTAGAGTTTCACTCCACCGTCATGCATAGTGGTTTAGGTAGACACAAGATGTCATGACTCGGAGAGCTGTTTCGAGCTATCCATTTTCGTTTGCAACCACAATTTTGGTGCTTGGGGCCACGCAAACGGGTGATCAGTATGGGACCTTCGAAGGTTCATAGGGATCGGGTTTTCGCCCCTGGGCTTCTTCAACATCCTTATATGGGGGTGCTCTTGAGATGTTGTAGAAAAATAACACACTTCCACTTTTTAGGTTCTGCGACCCGTTTAGCCCACTAATAGCTCACGCTTTTGGACCCTCCCGGGGGCCAGTTTAGTTTCTCTCTACCGGCGTACGTAGTGGTTTAGGGAGACCCAAGAAACCCTCTCGTGGCTCGGAGGGGTGTTACGAGTGTCATAACTCTATTTTGCATCCACGATTACCGTGTTCGTGGGATCGCGGATGGGTGACTCATACGGGGCACTTCGAGGGCTCTTAGGGACTCCATTTCCGAACCTAGGCTCCTCTCACATCCCTATGGGAGTAATTGTGAGATATCGTGGAAAAATGACACATTTCCATTTTTGAGATTATGAGACCCTATTTTTCCCACTTATAGCCCTCACGGGCGCCGGTTGAGTTTCGCTCCACCAGCATGCATAGTGGCTTAGGGGGATCCAAGATTCCACCTCGTAGCGTAGGGTACCATTCCAAGCAACCTAACTCCTTTTGTACCCATGATTTCGACATTCAGGGTCTTGCGAATAGGTGACTAGTTGGGGCTTTGATGGCTCTTGGGGACAGTGTCTTCCGGCCCTAAACTCCTCTCACGTCCCTTTGGAGTGCATTTGAGATATTGTAGATAAATGACACATTTCCATTTTGAAGGTTTTGGGAAACAACTTTTACCCACTTAAACTCGCGATTTTGGACCCTCTTGGGCGCCGACAGAGTTTCGCTCCACCAGCATATGTGGTGTCTAACAGGGATCTAACATGCTCCCTCGTGGCTTAGAGGGCCGTTCCAACGGGCCTAACTCCCTTTGTACCCAAGATTTTGGTGTTTGGGTCCTTGTAGATGGGTGACCAGTACGGTGCCTCCGAGGCTCATAGGGACCCGATTTTCCGGCCTTGTACTACTCACACGTCCCTATAAAGGTGCACTAGAGATGCCGTGGAAAAATTATATGTTTTCACTTTTTAGGTACAAGGACCTTATTTTGCCCACTTATAACCCACGCTTTTGGACCCGGCCGGGCGTCGGTTTAGTTTCACTCCACCAGTGTGTGTGATGGCGTAGGGGGATCCAAGAGGCCCTCTCGTGGCTCAGGGGGCCGTTCAGGGCAGCCTAACTCCTTGTTTATCTACCATTTCGACATTTAAGGCCTAACAGATGGGTAACCAAACGTGACCTCCGAAGGCTACTAGGGACCCGCTTTTTTGGCCTCGAACTCATCCCACGGCCCTTTGAGAGTGCCTGTCAAATAATGTGGAAAGACGACACATTTTCGTTTTTGAGGTTTCGAGACCCTACTTTCCCCACGCTTTTAGACCCTCCTAGACATCGTTTTGAGTTATGTTTAATCAGCGTGGGTGGTGGCTTAGTGGGAACCAAGAAGCCCCTTCATGCATCGTGGTGCCATTGCAACCGACCTAACTTTATTTACACCCACGATATCGGTGTTCAGGCCTCAAGGATGGGGACCAGTATGGGGCTTCTGATGGCTCTTAATAACCCAATTTTCAGCCCTAAGCTCCTCGCACATCCTTTGAAAGTGTTTGTGAGATATCGATAACACATTTCCATTTTTGAGGTTCCAATACCCCATTTTGCCCACTTATAACCCATGCTTTTAGACCCTCCTAGGCGCCGCTAGAGTTTTGCTCCACCGGAGTGCGTAGCGGCTTAAGAGAATCCAAGATGCCCCCTCGTGGCTCAGGGTGCCATTTCGAGCGGCCGAACTCCCTTTGTACTCATGATTTCAGTGTTCGATGCCTCACGGATAGGTAACCATTACAGGCCCTAGTAATTAGTATGGTCCAAGACCCCATCTTACTTACTCATAACCCACGCTTTTGGACCCTCACGAGCGCCAGTTGAGTTAAGCTCCATCGACGTGCATGGTAGCTTAGGGGGTCCAAGATGCCCCCTCGTGCCTCGTGGGAACATTACGAGCGACTTAAATCCATTTACACCCACGATTTCGATTTGGGGGCTCAGGATGGGTGATCGAAATGGGGCCTCAAAGGACTCTTAAAGACAAGATGACCCGATTTTTGTCCGTGTGCTCCTCTCACATCTCTTTGAAAGTGCCGGTGACATAGTTGTTAATCCTTTTTATATCTTCTATGGTTAGAGTTGCTAAATTTTGAATGCTTAGCAACTCCCATTGGTATTAAGAATGGTGGTCCCATCTTTTGTGAATCGGAAAGTTAATGATAACCAGCAAAGTGAATTAATCTCTTCATTTGGCCAATTCTACTGGTATAAAGAGAATGTAGTGGAACAAATTTAATTGAGTATATACAGATCAGATTATAGGAATGTCATCATCGATGAACCCACATAATCCTTATCAGACATCGTGGGAATAAAGGTAAGGATCGGAACAAAAACTGCACGACGCAACGATCACAAAATCACATTAGGATTCAATATGTATGCCACTCGTCATGCTAGGTTTCATGACACTATATAGCTCATGACCAGTCAATCTACACAACTCTCACCGCTGGCCAGGGTTATGCTGGCCCGGGTTATGTCGACCTCCAACCACGCCGTCTGTCGATCCTGGAGGATGAGACACACCGATAGTGGCAAACTTAGGAGACAAGAAGCCAAAGTCACAAAATCATTTACCCTAGACCTGTTTTCCTTGCCAACAATAACCACTTGAAACAAATCCACAATATGATGAACCCAATCTAAGAAGGTAAAATAAAAATAAAACCAATACATGGAAGAGAATCAAATCAAACATTCCACAGAATAATACGAGTAGTTAAAATTGTGTATGTACATAAAGTTCAGGATGGGGAGCAGAGAGAGAAGGGGGCAGAAGAGTCTAACGCCGAGCAAGATATGAGCCTATATCCAGAAGTCACAACTCTATGACATTGTGTACTTTTTTTTGTTTTGCTTATTCACACGCCCAAAATGTAATCCGAGAGTCACGACACGAGCATGTCTTGTGCAGTCTTTTGAGAGAGACACTAATCTGAAATTCACCAATCTTAGGAAGTCCAAAGGAAATTGTGTCCTCAGAAAAAAAGTGTACTAGATGGCATCATCTGGAAACTCACTGACCCATACTCCCCAAAAGTCGCTCGACTGCAGCATGGACATTACCACGGGTAGCCTGTAGGGCCCTTATATTCTCCTGTCTGTCAAAGAAACCCATTTCTTGAAGCTGTGTCAATTGAGTTGCATATAGTTCTTCAGGCGGAACTGCAGAAGTAAATAGTGCAGTCAGTAAGAGGAATGTGATACTGTTGGGTTTTAAGCCTATGTTGCACGGACACGGAAACGAGATATGGAAACAGAAAAACGGGGGAACGCAGCTAATTATCTTTCGACCGTGCGAAATGGGTTTCATGTCCAGTTTCCAACATGTGTCGAACATGGACACGAACATACAACCACCTAAGAGTGTCCGTGCATCAGAGGTTTAAGCTTTAAATCATATTTCCAGCAAGGTTAGAGATCTGCACCGTTTGAATTCTCTGGCGTGGTTAAACCGCCAGCTCCAAGACCACCAAACATATTCATCAACATTTCAAGCCCCAAATTGTTTGCATTTCCTGGAGTTCAAATTAAGATGATGTAATGTTATATCTACCAAAGCAACAAGGGGAAGAAATAAAGAAACAGAATAGATCGCAGGAGAGAATCAGAGAACCAGCAACTACCTGCAGCGCCAGCAGTTTGTGATGCATCCCTGTAAAAAACAAGAGATCGCAAGAAATAACCCAGTTATCAATCAAATGCACATAGTATGCCAAATTCAATTAGCGCAAATTGCACACAATGAATTCTTAGTCACCAAAAGAGAGGGGGGGAGGGGGGGACTTTATAATAGAAATGGAACTCGATTTCCCAATGTAGCCTACAGAATTGATAAGAGCCTCCTCCCATACTCTCTCAAGAATATAAGAAACATACAAACTCATAAGAGAATATTATATCTGAACTGCACTATTATTTATACTACAATCACTTGGCATCCACACCCATACATGAAGAGTCCACACCCTAAATTGGTAGCGATAATTTGATGTCTCTTGAAAGGGTAGGAGAAAAGGAAAAAAAAATGTGCATGAGCAGCTGGGCACAAAATCAGGCATGAGAACAAAGAATAGTTGGAAAAATGAGAACCTAAAAACGTACAATCAGGTTTTCTGTTTCCTTTTTTCTCTTTTTGGAGTTAACTATACACTACTACATTTCTCTACATGCAAATGCCACAAGCATCTAATCAGCATCAAAAGGTAAAATAAATTTAAAAAAAAAATATTAAAACTAAGCAGAGAATGTCTAAGATCAATACTACACTCAAAAACCTAATGATTCAATGTAATTCAGATTGACATGTAAGGTTAACACCTATGACCCCCCCCCCCCCCCCCCGGGGGGAACGTAGACTGGGAACAAAACATGCTCAAAGTCACATATAAGGAAGTAATCCACAAAAGTAAACCCTCGATCTAGTAGAGTGTAAAAAATGCAATAGATATAAATAATAATAATAAAATTAAATTAAAAAAAACTAAATAAATACGGAGATTACATAGCCGACTGCAATACTGAATGAAGAGTATCAAGTAACTAATCCATACACCTAACGTCACTTTTGCTTTTTCACATAATCACAAAGACAAAAATTCAACTTGAAAATAGTTTGAAGTAACCCCCAACAAGATTTATGTAAGTAAATTAAAATAAAAAAAACGTGGAAAAATCCTTGAGAGTAGGCAACTTCAATTTCACCAGCCAAATAAGCAAAAACATTCACACTTACTGGTTTGCCTGAGAACGGTTAGTTGCAGAGAAAAGTGACTGCTGTAAAGTCGACGCTTGCTGCATAGAAAGAAAACCAAAGTTGATCTGTCAAAAACATTAACAGTAAAGAAAACCAAGTTCAAGAACCAAACAAGGAAAGAACAAAAAATTCATGCACACATAACATATTCTACAACACATACCTCAGCAGAAACAGAATAGGCCAACCAGACGAGAGCATGGTAGTTAAGCATGTATAACAGCATGGGAAGGCAGAAAAATATAAAAATGCAAAACCAACTTTCCAAATAATAGGCCAAGATTTTTTGTTTCGAAAGAAAACGGATGTTGTCATCTACCAAACAAGATAGACAAACAAATTGAGAGAGAGCAAAATTCTGAAACTGAAATCACAACAACAAAATTCTATAACAGAATGAGAACAAAGTTCAAGAGCTTAAATTAAGGAAAGATTCAAACATATGGCAGAGATGACTTACATGCTGAAAGGTAGTAAGAAACAACATAGCTACCAGAGCCTAGCTCATGACTGTTCTTTCTCCCTTGTGTGTGTGTGAGAGAGAGAGAGAGAGAGAGCGAGAGGGNGAAAGACAAACAAATCTGAACCCTACTCTTAAAAAAATTGACCAACGTGCTACAGACCTAGAGGGCAGTAGATTGTAAGGATAACATTATATCATTAAATACTAAATAGTCAATACCTGCATCATCTCAGGAGAGGCCAGTTGACGTAAAAGTTCAGGATTTTGCATCAGCTCTCGAAGTTGAGGGTTTGATTCTGTCATAGCACGCAGCTGTGGACTCATATTGAGAATCTGAATTCCATACATGAGTTAGGAATGTGACTGAACATGACATCCAATCCAACCTTCAAAGAATTACTCATTGAAGTATGGACGTACCTGATTCATATATTGTGGGTTGGAAAGGAGGCTTTGCATCATCTGTGAAACTGCTGGGTTTTGCATCATTTGAGACATCATTGAAGCATCTGGAACTCCACCAAACATACGATCCAACTCAGGAAGGTTACCTAGGCCACCTAATGGTGGTGCCCTTGCATCAGCAGAGGGGGTAGTCCTGGGAGCATTGTTAGTAGGATTGCCTCCTACAATTGAAATTCAAAATGAATACAAATAGTTTGATAATACAAGTTAGAAAATCTAGCTCACCAGAAATCATGACAAACAGTTCAAGGACAAACTGAAGAACAGCTTATCTTAAGAAATACTCCCTCCGTCCCGTAATTAACTTTCAAAAACACCAAATTCTTTGTCCCAAAATTAGCTTTCAAAAACCATAAAACCCCATTACTTTCTTACAATACCCTTCACTAACTCACAAATACAATAAAAAAATATACTCTCTCTATCTCTAATCATGGGCAAATCTCCTAAAATCTTCTTCCATCCCAATTTATGAAAGCTAATTGCGGGACGGAGGAAGTATTATTATCATTAAAGCATAATTTCTGTCCATGATTTTCCATTTTTCTTTTGTGGAAGCAGGGATTTACAACCCATCACATTCAGGTCTCCATTAGGTACAGCTCACAAATAAACTGAACCTTCTCAAGGTCCATCAAAAGAATGTCATAGTATAACACCCAGAAGCTACTAGCATATAATGCACAAGGCTGTATATTCTAAACTTCAAATACCAATCGCCTTTTATTGATGTACTACCATAATCTCCTTGATGCACCACAACTAAAAGGTAAAATAACTAAAACTGAATCTAATCCAAGCCCAACACATCGAGGCAGATACCATAACGATTAAAACAACAGAAAGTAATGCATGCTATGTATCTTTGGCAGAATGAACATCATACTTTTTCCAAGTAAATAACTCACTGCCCTTGACCATTCAAAGGCAAAAGTAACGTAAAACAAGAAAACAAAACACAGATACCAAAGGAAGATAGAGGACAGAGACTGCATAATATTACAGACAAGCATGTACAAAAATGACAAGTAAACCATCAAATGATTGCCATATATAAATTTTTTGCAAATAGAATGCATCAAACATCCATGAACCATAGACTATCAAACATCCTTGACAAATACCCTGCACGTGCCTTTCTAATCCAAGGTCTAATCAACATAGCCTGTTTGCAATTGCAAAAAATCAAGGCTTTTGTACATCTATTGCCCCATACTCTGCCAGACACAGAACCCTCATGAGAAGCACCAGGGTATTGATATGACCATGTGACACGTTATGGCCATATGAACAAAAAACAACAAATTGACAAATTAGTCAAGGAGGATTGGCAGCAGTGCATAAAAAGTGTCAACTAACAAAAACAAGTAGCAATTTAGTAGAGCCCCAACATGATCGCATGATTTCTTAGAATTCCTGCAAGGTTACACATGGATAAATATACTGATCTATTGGCACACCACAACCAGTTTCTCAATGTGTGACAATATATTCTACGTTTAGGACAAATAGGACGAGCAGCAGTGATTGAAAATTAGCTACAATAGCTGTTTGTCTGTTAGTGACCCATTGGGTTTAGGCCGTAAATCAGAGAAGCAGTATTGACACATAACAGGCATAGAGCGAGGCTGGAGAGATGGTGCAATCACATGGTAAGAACCAAAGTAGAAGTTACTAATCACAAAGAGACGGGCATCAGACAACACTCACCAGCAATGCTGCTCCAAGGGTTTGGAAGAGGATTAGTATTTGGAGTACCAGCTTCCGATCCAGTAGTTGATGTATTGTTGGACCCATCTCTCTGTTGCCCGGCAGCAGCACCTTGATTTCCCAAAAGAGCAGCAAGAGGATTAGAATTCTGATTATTTCCTGCATCCCCAGCCATTGTGGTGGCATTCAGAAATGGTTCCTGTACATTCTCATACATGCGTCTAAGCATATTAAATCCTTCAGGGGAGGATTCAATGTTGCTCATAGCTCGGTCAGTATTCCGCATCATCTCACGCATCAACTCAGGATTCCTCGCGGTTTCCAAGGTTTGTCTGAGAATACTAGGGTCGTTGAGTATATGGGCAAGCTCAGGGTTTCGATCAATTATTTCACGCATTTGAGGATTGCTCATAATCAGGTTTCGCATAAGGTCTGGATTATTCATCAGGCCCTGAATGGCAGGCATGTTCATTATTTCTCTCATCATATTTGGGTTCTGGGTTAGCTGCTGTTGCATTTGTTCAAAGTCTGGAAGGCCGGCTCCAAGAGCACCAGAACCACCATTACCACCCAGACCAGGCAGCCCACCCAGACCAAGCCCAGGAAATAAGGATGCCCCAAGACCAGCATTTCCCAAACCCCCAGTTTCAGTTGGGGCAGTGGTGCGTGCAGCAGCAGGAGTGGTGTCAGAAGCGACAGAGTTCGTAGCACCAGAAGGCGTGGTTGATGCAGGTGGAGCAAAACCACGAACCATGTGAATGGTATGATCTGCTTGCAGTCCTTCAAGAGGAAAAGATGGAGAGAAAAAAGGTCATTGAAGTGTAAATCAAAACTCAAAAGCCTTCAAGAAAGTATAACATTTTAATAACTGCACAGAAGCAGAAATCCCATAAATACATAGACTACTACAAATAAAAAGCAAAAACAAAATGGTTACGCATACAAATGAAACAAAAAGAAGAAACACTGTAATGACAAACCAATGAGCAAAGGGAACTATCAAGTCCAATATTCAAAAAAAATAAAAAATAAAATCAAACACAACTTAGTAGCGAAGAATATACGTTGATCTAGACAAGTTTCAAACATAAGTCAGAGACAACAATTCAAAGACTTGACAAACTTTGCTAGCTGGCATCTTCAAAAGGTACCCAAATGAAGAGATCCAAGAAAATTCAAAGGAGCCAGACCAAATAAAATGGTGTGTGATGTCACCACCTGGAATTATTACATGAATTTCTTGAACTACTTTTTTGGAACTCAAAGCAAAAACAGATGACTAACTGGATTATCCTCTTATAAATTGGAAAGAGAACATAGTTCAGCTGCATATACTAAAAGCAGGGATAAGCAAGACCAGTTTTCAGCATAAAAAGTCTGGGCACACATCACTAACAAATCATACATCTCAGGCTTCCTATCAATTTAGAAATATAAAGCAACTCTAACAACACAGAAGATATGTGACGGAAAAAAAATAAAATAAAATAAAATAAACAAACTAAAAAAAAACAAACTAGATCCAAACTAAGGTTAAATAAATGTCTTAAACTGAAGCAACTCTTTCCATATAAGGGCAACTACAAAGACAATTAAGAGGTATGGGGTGCTGACGTAAAGAAAAAGAAAGAATCATTCTTTCATTGTCTTCGAGGGTGTTTGTTTCAGTTTTCTCCACCAAACCATTCCACTCCATTACTCCAGTAACTCCCTCTCCCCCCCCCCCCCCTCTCTCTCTCCTAATAGCATAATGTCAATGCCTCTACCTTACACCTTTTCTTCTCCTCTCCTTCTTAACATTATGAAGCCATGGCTGGATAAATCTGTTCAGACCTTGGAAGATTTGCAGCTGAAGAACCGCACTATCTGCCTAACAAATCAAAAGAGCTTCTCATTGATTGCACAATTGCAACAATAAGGTTTTTGGAAACAAAGCGAGTGGTGGTGGGATTCCATGAAAATATTGGCCTTCATGTAGATATAACTATTTGCATGAATGTCAACACTTTTGAGTGAGGTCTATTAAATTTCTTCCTTGGGTAATCTTACTGGGTTCTCATCAAACATATTAGTAACTGTTTTTTTCTTTTGTGGGGTGATAAAAAGTTACGAATAGTTGCACTATTAGATTCAATTATTTAACTTGAGCTTGATGGGAAAAAAAATATATTTATATCAGCTTAATGGAAAGAAGAGAAAGAGGGGATTTGTCTGTTTTGTTTAAGAAGATGATGAAATATATGGATTAGGAACATTTAAGGGAAACCAGAAGGAAAAAAAAAAAATTATTCCCTTGTGAGCGAACCAAACGTTAAAAAAGCAAAAGGGGAACTTGATGCTTTGGATTGAAGCAAACTAAATGGGTATTCCTCCTTGTTCCTTTCGGTTCGCCCTCTGATGCACAAAAACTCTACCAAAGATCACATTTTTTTGTTTCAGAAACTTGGAAACTCATTGGAACTTCTTTATCTAAAGAGCACTTTTTCTCTTCCATTGGCCTCTACCATTCTAAAGTTATCTTTATTTTCTACTAATCACTTTAAATATTGCCCAATTGAAGTTTAAAAGTTAATTTATCTATACTATTACTAATAGATAGTCAATACTATAATTTAGGTTTCTAGGCAAACAAATATTATTGTTCAGAATGTTCACGTTCTGTGCTTCCACATGTCCTAATTTTTAAGAAATGACGTTTCTTCTTCCCCAAAAAAATATATGCATTGCTCCTCAATCTTTTCATGAACGAACACTCCAAGAAGCAGTCACGTCACTAATAGCCACAAGACTAAAATATCTAATACAAAAGCAAGGAAAAGAAAAAACCTAATCGTTTAACATAATATAATATTCCAGCCACAAAGGATATCCAATTTGAAGCTTCCATGAAAGTGCATGGGAATCACAGGGACTAAAGAGGTGCTAAAATATAAACTATAGACTAAAAGAAGATAAATGAGGGTGGGGAGCAGAATTACCACTCCATCAAACAGTTTACAAGTCTTAATCAGAAAAAACCCTAGTGCAAACTACTTCTCCGCATATTAATTCACGGGTAATGCAGTAATCTTGATATTTCTCTAATTCTTGGCCTCTTTCCACACGAAAAGTGAGGTATAAAACAAAGACATAACAAGAAGCACCAATAACTTAAAGTACTATGCAATTAGTTCATGCCCAGTAATCCTGCATGAAATAAATCATTATTAACATGTAAATAATCACTCCTTAAAAAGGGTTTGGCAACACAAATATTGCACACACATATCTCAACCAGTACCTATGTGAGGCTGCATTCTGGAAGCAGATATTAGTCTAAAGTAAGAAAGTATAACCACCACCCATATGACCTTTTTATATCAGGATTATGAAATATGAACGATTTTCGAATTCCAAAAATTCTCGTCCTTCCTCGACTCCTACAGATAAGGAGCATAAACTTGGCAGCCGAAGAAAGAAACTTTGGGTAACAAAATAATACATTAAAAGCATGTTCACATAAAATGTACAGAGAATTTTAATAAATTCATATCTGATTCTTATGATAATAAATTGGAATTCAAAAGAAGAAATCCCAATGGGAGAGACCAGCCAAATACTTCCAGGCCAGTTTCCAAGTGCCGATCTGGCGATCTCAAAAGTGAATATATCTGGCTTTGGTTCTCTGAAAAAGATAGGGATTTGTTAAGTCGACTCGGATGGCAGGGCTAATTGAGTATGGTTAAAGACAAAGCAAAGAAATGAATGAGCTCAAAGAGTCAATCCAAAGTTGGTAACACAATTCACAATCTAATTCACACAATCCTCTCGGCATATTAATAGCAATGTGTTCTGTCCAAAAGTTGCACATTGAAACAGAATGATGATAATAGTCCTTCGAAGTGATTGCCATCAACCAATAAAGGACGACCAACACTTTCCACCCTAACGGACTTTCTCAATAATTTTGTTGCCTTATTGGCACACTCACGAGTACAAACATCAAGAAAATCATAAAAAAAAAGTGAGTAGCAACACAGCTATGTCAGTCTACCGTTCCAGAGAAGATGGTAGCATAAAAGAACTCATAGTTGGGACAACAAAAGACTATTCTGAAGGAGAATATCAACGGACACCAAACTTTAATTGAATCACCATAAATCCACATTAAAGCCAATTTTTGTCTCCCAATCGTCTCACAAAGTATGGACTAGCCATATGGATAATTCATATGCTAACTAAGAGGGATACGACAAAAGAGCAATACGGCCGGCTAAAAAGGCACTACAATTTGTATCCTCTCTTCAAAGTCATCCAAGTGCCCAAATATTAATCGAGGAGGTGTAAGGGGCTAATTGTGACTCCACTTGTAAGGTGATCAGGGTCGATATCTAACTACTCTCATCAGGTATCCATATTTACACAAGCACAATCTGCCAAATGCAGGTACAAATTAACTACCAAAATAAACATTTCTGCACTTAGCTCCAATTACAATCTGATCCTGAACCTATCAATTCATAGAATTTTCAAACTACCAACTAAAATCGACAAAAACAATTGCACCATCTCCAAGCCAACTCAAATCCCGAACAAAATCACCTAAATCTACCCTCACAAAGCATCCAGATCTATAATTCACAAACTACTTCAACATCAAAAAAAATTGACACCGAACTCCAAAAATCCATCAAAACGAACGCAAAATCGCAACAGATCGCAAAAATTACGAACAGATCAACGTACCATAGCTGACTAGGGTTTGGTCATCCTTTAGGATCCGGCCTTTGTAGATCAACCTCTGCTGATCGGCCGGAACATCGCAGTTCTGAGCCACGAGAGCCTTGAAAGCTCCAACAGGAGAATCAAGCGTAGTTCTAACGGAAAACTTGGAGCCATTGGAGCATCGGATGTTGACGGCGACCTCATCGGAGCCGGAACCTGCACCGCCGGCAATGGCGGTGGCGTCGCTCGAATCTCCTTCCGCTCCCATCTTCTTCGTCTTCTCTCTTCTCTCTCTCTCTTCAGAAATTCTCGATCGATCGAATCGAAAAGGGGGTGAGGTAAACCCTAACCCTAAGGCGATGCGAAATCCGTAAGGAAGGACGAGTTTTCGTCTCTTTTTTTTTTAATTTTAAAAAACCAGGAATTTTCTCTTAGTACTATTTATATTTGACTAAGCATTAAAATAAATAAATGAAAGAAAAGGGGATGAAAGAGAGAGACGGAGATCGAAAAAGCCAATGGGATAATTGGGGTTTCAGACTCTAATCTTTGTCATGGTGAGATTTGTAAAAGAGAAAGACAGATTACGTTGGTGTTTAGTGTTTTAGCTAATCAAATCGCGCCATGTGTCATGATAGGGGAATTATCTGTCATTTAGATAAATAGACAATTAGGGGGCCTACGTAATAAATCCAAAAGAAAAGAAAAAAGTTCAATTATAAAAATATATCATTAGCTCACATAAGAGGGTAAGGTATTGGTATAATACGTCTTATCCTAGGGGTGTTCAAAAATATCCGAATTCGAAAATCCGATCCGAAAAATCCAAAACTCGATCCGAAATTATCCGTAAAAATGAATATCCGAAATTTTGGATATCAGTTTTACAAATTTCGGATAGCTTCAGATATCCAAAATATTAAGCCAAAAATTATAACATGAAATAAATATAAAAATATTTTATTTTTCGGATATCTGGATTATTCGGGTTCGAATTCGGATAGTGATTTTCACAACTATCCAAATTTTCGGATGTCCGAAATTTCAGATATCCGCAAATGAATACCCCTACGTCTTAGTGTATGTTTGGCAAAATTAGCTGTTGCTTTAAATCTTATTTGGTAGCAGACAGGAAAAAAAAATAAGCTACAGCTTCAAGTTGTAACTTTTACTCAAATGAAAGCTACTATAAATAGCTTTCAAGAATCCGCTGTAGCTGTGAGTTGTAGCTATAGATGTTGCTAAAATCTTATTTAGTAGATGAGATAAAAATGAACAAGTTGCAAGTTTCAAACTGTAACTTTTGAAAGCTTTTGGTGCCAAACATACCCTTCGGTTGGATTTCTATTAATAATTGTATTCATTCCATCTATATATAATGTCATTAGTTAATTTGTATCCGTGCATAGGAAGAAAAACTTTAAAATAAAAGTATATAACTCTTGAAGATTTATTAGTGTTATCAAAAAAAAAAAAATGAAAAAAAAAATGAACTTTTCAAGCATTTAGAATTTGTTGGTTATTTTTCAATTCGCATTGGAAATTAAGTATACTTTAGAGGTTGGGCTCTAGCCCTCAAAATTGAAATTTATTGTGTTTAAAAAAAGTACCGTATTTATTTTCAAATTTGTTTGCAAGTATTGTTTCCACTCCATCTATATATCATGCTATTAGCATTATTTTTGGTTTATAAATAATTTCAGTCTCTTCTCCAATCTATAGGTTACCCTTTTTCCCCCTGTGTATATGAAACCTTTTTCTCGTATTCATCTCTACTTAAGAACCATAGCATCATAAGTATGTCTTGAAAACTAATTATGTTTACTTCATCGCTCTCATACTACAATCAGCTCAATTTAATCATTCAGTCCAATTATGATAATTTGTTTCCATATAATACTATTCAATCAATTTCATTCAGCTCAACCTAGTTTAGTTCAATTTAGTTTAACTAAATTTAGTACAACACTGTTGACGTACCCATCATTGTTATTAGACTAAAAGGAGGTTACGAAATTGCTTTGATACCATTTTACAACACCTCAACGAGCATAGAATTGAGTTGTATTAAACCACTCTCTCCGTCCCTCCATTACGTGGCCATTGTACTATTTACTCTAACGTTAAATAGATGGTGAAATTTGATATGTAAAGAGAAAGATAGAAAGGGATAATTATTAAAATGGGTAATTAGATTGATGGTGGGGATAAATGGATGTAATTTATGTATTTTTTAGTGATGAATAGTACAATATATACGTTTGAGTTAAACATACCTATGCAAACAATGGCCACATAATAGTGGGGCGGAGAGAGTATTAAAATATCAACTATTGGATCATGTAATTTGAGTGTGCGATTGTCATGGTTAATGGTTGTATGGATTCTATCAAAATTTGCGTATTTGTCCATTTGTAGCTACTGATGAATTATGTTTGCAACAGACATTGGAATTTGACGCTATAGGGGGAATTGATCAGATAATTTCAATACCAATCTTATAGTCTAATGGCTAATGCAAGAATCTACTGAATTGAAAGTGACGAGTAAAAGTACTAGTCTACATATTTTTCGGAAAGGTAAAAACTATAACCGATATAGTGGCTAATATAGCACTTGAGCTCAGCTTTGGGGTACATTAGTTTGACAGTTTCATTACTAATTATCCAGTAGTTTATGTTTCAATGGACTTGTGACTCCCTAGCACCAAAAACTTGACCATAAATGACACCATCGCTGGATTTCGAAAAAATGACACCAATCACGGTGTAGGTGTAGGTGTATGTGTATGTGTATGTGTATGTGTATATGTATGTGTATGACACGAGCCCACCAAAGGCCAACTAGTCCATTTTGCACCTTTGTTTGGACCGGATAATTAGGGAACATCGGCATATTCCAAGCTGTGATGGTTGACACTTACATAGGATAGTTAGCAATGAGGCAAAAAGACAAAGGATGTGTTCATTTCACCTTATCCAATCTCATTTCAGGTAGTTTAGTTCAATTCAGTCCAGGTCGTTCAATTCAGACCATACACTTTTTCACTCGCAAATTACTATTCATTTAGTTCAGTTCAGGTCATTCAGTTTAATTCAATTTAGTTTAGGTACTTTCAGGCAAACTCAACACACCCAAAGACGAAATACTTAGATTTATGTGCAATTCCAATCTTAGCAGATGAAACATACTGTACTTCGACCAATATATGCAGAGTATGGACTTTAGAGATTGGCAACTGTACTAGACATTTGGGCTGGGCTAATACTAAAGAAGAGAGGTTTTAGTGGCCTGGCCCATTCAACTGCTCCCATCAGCCCAATTCATATGGGTCTACGTTGGTGGCACGAGACAGACGATGTTGGAGTAAGCTTGCCTCCGGTTTTAAAAGGGCAAAAAAAAAAGGAAATGAAAAAAGGGCTGTATTTATATACTTTTTTTTTTTTTTTTTTTTTTTTTTCCCTTCCAAGGGAGGCATGAAGTCCGGTATTGTATACTTGTATTAGTATTTCAACTTTTAACGATCATACTTGTATTGAACATGAACTTGTAAAGTTCATGCCACTAAAAGTTGGGCTAAAGAATAAAACTCGGTCATTAATACATTTGACAAGGTCATTTATTATTAGGAGTATTATTATTCAAGTTCATATTTATAAATGTTAAAGTGTGATTTAATTGTTGGTAATATTTTCAAATATAGGATGCATTTTAAAGCAACAAGTTAGCATATTTATTTAAGCATGTCTCGTTGTAGTGTATATATATATTCTAAAATGGTCAAAATCGGTTAGTCAATTTCAATTCTTAGTGTCCACGATCCACTTGTGGAACATTAGATGTTTCTCTTTCAACATCACAATGTATTGCTTTCCCTTGAATATGATTCAGTGTGCATAAATTTTGAAAATCGTGTGCAATAGTCATCTTTACACTTAACTATAGAGAATTTTCTCTTTAAGCTAATTAATATCGATAAATAGACTAGTTTTTAACTATAGTTAGTCAATCGATGTGAGACCATAAATAGGTAAAAACTTTTCAGCTAATATCGATAAATTAAATAGACTAAAAATTTTTGAGTAATCAATCGAAGTATGGACACTGTAGTTAATTTGACTTAACATTCAAATTTGTGTGGGTTGAATGAGTAAATATTTAGATATTCTCATGAATACTCGGAATGAGAATGCAATTTAGATACTTTATTTAGATATATCGCTATTAATACATGGTTATTTATAAAAGCAAGCCATAATATATGAAATAAAGGCGATGAAATCATATGCATGCTAAATTATTAAGAGGATAGAATGTGAAATGTGGAGAAGCAAAAGACCAATTTATCCAAATATGTATGTGAGTTGATCAAGGTGAATAATCGCCGTAACCACGTCCATAGCCTGATCCATAACCAGAGCCATAACCATGCCCAAAGCCACCATTGTGACCTCCACCACCACCACCTCCGCCGCCACCGCCGCCACCACCTCCGCCTCCACCACCACGGCCACCACCGCTACCACCTCCATATCCAGAGCCGCCACCACTACCATATCCGGAACCACCTAAACCACCACCACCACCACCTCCGCCACCATGACCACCACCGCCACCTCCACCACCTCCTAGCCCTCCACCAGAGCCGGAGCCATATCCAGATCCATGTCCAGACCCATATCCGGAGCCTGAACCCCCACTACCTCCCCCTTCCCCACCCCCTCTTCCTCCACCACCACCACCACCATACCCTCCTCCTCTTGCACCCCCATAACCTGAACCATATCCGGACCCATACCCAGACCCATACCCGGACCCCCCATTGCCACCACCACCGCCACCACCTTCTCCGCCGCCGCCGCCGCCACCTCCAAGTCCTCTAAAACCCTTAGGATGCAATACCCTTGCTCCCATGCATAGTTCCACTAGTAGTAGAACTACCAATGTAACCCCAACCACTTTGGGATTGGCCATGCCCAAAAGGTTTGTACTACTAGTCAATATAATAGGATGGAGTAGCAAGTACTAAAGTAGTAGTGATGTGAGTATAGATCTATAATTTGATCTAGGTAAATCACCAATGCTTGTGATGAACCAAATGTGTGGAGATAGAAGCCCTATATATAGGGCAGGCATGGCAAAGATATCTAGTAGGTTCCAAAGATTGTAGGACATCCAATCATATATGGAATATGGTGTAGCGTGTATAGGTCACTTTTAGTGGTGCGGGTATAGTGTTGGTGTGTCAGTAGCTAATTGATCATTGGCAAGGATAGTGGCCTGCATTATGTTTTTCCTTTATGGTGGTACATAATGTATTTTGTATCCTCTTCAAAAAGTTTCTCCCACTATTGACTCCCGCGAAAATGCGACGAAAAGAGAATGCATGGATTTTCACATTTATTTTTCCTACTCCACATTTCTTTGTTCACATTTCACACTGCTTGAATTTTGGCAATCTTAGCCAATTTAGTGGGTAATATTTATTAAAAAAAAAAAAAAGAAAAAATTGATATTAGATCTTGGATTAAAATTCTTATGCATTATTTTTAGCATTATCACTTATTGCATTTCGTACTTGGGTTTTATCATGATAGATGATAAAGTGTTAGTCCTTCGAATAAACTAGAAAAGAGGTTTGATTTGATTTCTAGTTCCTATATATAGTGCATGATACTTTGCATTTTTAAGATGTTTAATTTGTATATATTGCATTAATGTGTATATATAATAATTATACATCATACAACTAATGTAAATGTTTCACAAAAACACCCTTATTTCTAAGAGTGATTATTGGAATATGTAATAATGCTAAGGGATATACTAATCATTACCACATGAACTTCTTTCTTTATGTTAGCTTTGGATTATCAATCTCCATCCCTTCCAACATATGTTTTTCACTTTTGAAAGAGCTCATAGGAAAGTAGAGATTATAAGCCCTATGTACCATGAAAATTGGTCTTGTGCTCATCAACAGAGAGTAAAAGGGTAGTATTACCACACCACACCACACCACACCACAATTCTCCACCTCCCTAAAATACAAGTACTGAATTTAGCACCAACTTAATCGTGCAAACATTGTAATATTCCAAGTCTTAGATACAACAAGTGCAACAAATAGTTGGAGAAAATTAGCTAAAATTGTTCTTTTCTTTTCAATTAAACATAACTTGATTGAACTAAGCTAAACTGATATGAATGAAACGCTGAATACTGAAGATGAAATGACTACCCCTAAATCACACCTACTAGAAGAATGAGGCATTCCATTGGGTGGCAAATGGCAATGGCAATGGCAATATGGTATTTGGACCTCAAGTACACACCACACTATACTAGCACTACATTTGCCATGTCAAAAAGCTTAGAATGACATTGATAGCAATCACTTGTTAGTGGAGGGAAGTGTTTGAGTTTGAGTTTGAGTTTGAGTTTGCCTCAATGTGTTTTCTTTTAGCATGGAAGGCAGAGGATGATGACAAGTGGAACGTGGTGTATGTAGCCTCTGTCCAATTCCAGAGTTGCCGTGTTTGACATCGCCATTTCGCATTGCACGCTTTACCTTTTGCTTCCATTTCAATCCAACAAACAAACAAACAAACAATCCTATCATTGTTGTGGTTCTTGGACTCTGCACTCAATGTCAAATAATAGTATATACCTCCAAATCAACACATGCGCAACATCTCATCACTCTTATATTAATCTTAAACAATTATACTATCAACGTCAATTGGAGTTAGGTTGTCTCATGATCTAATAGTATAACATAACTTACATTATCTAGTCATTTCAACTTAATGACGCAATCTGCTAAACTCAATTGAACTGATCTGAATATGCGAGAGAAAAGTAAGTTATAATTAACTGAATATAAAATGATAGTGATTGGGTTTCTTTTGATGGAGATTGAAATTCTCTTTGTAGAATATGAATTCTGGTAGGTGGTATTGTGGTAGGTGCCAGGTGGTGAGGTGGTTCAATAGTTATGAAGAGTTCTCTTGTCACTTGGTGTCATGTAATATTAGGAGTTTTAGTTTAAATTGTTATGTTTTGGAAATCTAGCTATGATCGGAGTTTTGTACTATTGTTTGCGTTTTTTAGTTCGAGCAAATGATAGAGTAATCAACTCCAACCCTTCCTAGAAGGTGGGGAGTTTGATTTACTGTGATGCTCTGATAACTAGACGCTCTTTATGCCTATTTGGCTTAATAAAATAATTTAATTATCAAAAAAAAAAACTGAATATAAAATGATAACGACGAAATATTAATAGTCTTAGTCTTCAATTATGTCTTTATCACCCTACTAATCTCTTTAAATACGCATCTTATTATACCATTATTTGACCTAAATACTTTACATGAGACCTCCACTAGATTTGAGAAAATTAACCTTAACCCAACTGCCCGACACGAAGACCTAGACCCATAGGAAATTAACTCTATGTGACGTAATCTATACTGATTTGAAATATTTTCAACTTATATAGATCTGACAAAACTTAATACGACAATAAAATGTAACCTTAACTAAACTAATCTAATCCGACCAATAACCACATCTGCACTAGAATCGAACTGATACGAATGACCCGTTTCTTACATCTGGATCCACTTTACTAAAAGTAGGAAGGAATTAGAATTATAAACTTATCTCTTGCTAGTGGTGACAAAATCCCCTCTCAATTTTTTGTGTCCTAACATGTGCTACAATTTTTTGTTGTTAATGATAAGCATTTTCTAATCTACCTCTATCTTCATATAACCACCGCCCAATTACAGAGACAGCCACAGGTTGTATTACACAAAAGTGGAATACATAAACTACCTATTGGCAGCTATTTTATGAATTCTAGATTGGAAATGCATTAACTACCTATTAATTCAAACCAATTAAGCAACACATGTAGACCAGCATATAAAGGGTGACTCTTTGGCTTTAGAGTGGTAACACTCACTTAACTCTCGGTGTCACTTGTTTTGTTAAGATGAGTTTCTCCCAACTGAAACGACTTTCAGAAAAGTGAGATTCATATTTTATCTCTTGCATATATACCAAAATACAAAGTATACAACATGATCCTGAAAATGGAAAGAGAAAATCCCTAGCAAGAAGAATACAATTATGGCCTTTGAATACAAGCACCATTTTCACCCCCTAAAGTTCAAATTATTTGTACCCAATGACACGTCACATGTCGGCGCCAATGAAATACATCACTCGGTAATATTTGAAACCACACTTGCTGCTGACATTGGAAATTTACACCCGAGAAGATGGGTAAGCAGATAAACAAGAGTACCTCAACATCGACGAAACAAGGGATGGTTTACTTACACTTACACTAGGACACAATCAACTGTCTGCTTGTTGATGTGTACATAGCATTTGGCAGCGTCTCAATAGTCTTCCTGGGTTAGGATTGATCTAATAAGCAGCTGAAATCTCATATTCTACAATTTGCAGCTGTCATAAGAGAAAGATGAGACAATTAAAGTAAAATAAGTATAGTTGATGTAAACTCAAGCAGTGCAAAGAATGACAACTGGAGTGAATAGGAGTCTCAAAGCATAATTATTGCAGAACAGCTTACAATTCCACAATCAGAACCATAATGTACATCTTGGTCAGTGGCCACTTAGAATAATAACATGATATAATTTTGATTAATTTCCATGAAGTGCTCTATGGTAGTTGGAAAACAGGGACAGAAGGGAACCATATTTACAATGAGGCGGATCAGGTTTGCATCTAATACTCAACCTTGATTCCACCCTACTTTTGTGGTTTGTTGCCTGATATAATGATATATCAGAGGGATTTTTAGCCATCATATTCTAATCAGTAGAGGCGACCAAAAATACCTCATGTGGCCTAGATATACCAAAATTGATCAGAAGAGGGAGCAGAAGATTATAGAAATACCATTCGGATCAACTAACCAAGTCAATATTATTGGCATGACTCATATTTAATAAGCAATACATGACATCCCTCTCCACTGGGTATCATCATGCAATAGGCTATGAACAAGAACAAAAGATACCCTTGGGAGTGCCAAAACCAAGCTTAATAGTGTTCCCCCCATAGAAACTCTTATTTACTTAAAGCTGGCAAACAAACATGCCAGTGAGATTCTCTCATAGGGATGTCCAGCACCTTTTGAGAGAGAATGGAGGGAGGCTAAATCTAGCCCCCCCCCCCCATCTCTTGGGCATAGTTGGAGGCGTTCTAGCATCGTTCCAAAGGTTGTAATTATTGTAAATATATATAGGAAGATTTCTAGGATAGGCTTCTTATGGTTTCTATAGAGATAATTAAGAGTTCCAATTTTATTTTATTTTTGGATAATTTGTAAGAGTTCCATAGTTAATTAAGGGAGATATATGTCCATTTCCAGTGCAACTAAAAGAGTGGCAACTTGCAATTTCTTAGCTCATTAAATTGTTGTTTGCCTATTATTATTTTTCAATCAAGGGCCAAATGAAACAAGGATCTTACACTCCCTCTTACCTTACCTAAGCAAGATTCTTGTGAAAGCCACTTGGTTACTGCCCTTACTGGTATGGTAGTTGTGTAGAGAATTCTTGATTCTTACCCAACACATTTAGAGCTCAGGAAGAGCATAAATAGAGGTTAAGGGTCTTCTTTTCGAGCATGAGCAGAGACACACATCTCAAAGCTTAGAATAAATTGCTTTTATGAGTCTGAGGCTTGAAAACAAACTGTTGACTGGGGGAAGAGGGGATTTGAGAAACCCATTCTTGGAGGTTTAGTGACACCGGCTGGCCCATTTAATTCTGGGTCCATATATATGTAAACAAGTAGCAGGTATAGGAATTAGTCATTCTATCAACTGAGCTGTAAGAAGCCTGAACCAAACAAGCCTGAAGTGATTTATCTGTCTCAACGCCAAACTTTCTACTAGGTTAATCTCAGTTTAATGAATCAACTCACATTAAAACAGAATAAAGACCATAATTTACAATTACTCGTGTAAGAACCATAGTAAAGCTGCAAAAGCTAAATATATACTCACTGCAGTAAACAAATTGGTTCAGATCAAGCGTCACTCTGCCTTGCTTAGATGTATCGAAAGAGTTGAAAAGATTTCTGAAATTGCAAAAAGAGAAAACTGTCAGGTAAACATTCATTAGTTTTGGTTAAACAACATAGAGACAAACAGCTTGAATGAAGAAAAATCTTTTGAGTGAACAACTTCTATTTCTTTCTTTGGTAGCTACATTTTTTGCTTTGAATATTCATCGATCCATACATCAATGCAAGCCAAGAAAATCCAAAGTCAGCTGAGAAGCAGAAAGACAAGGATCTATAGTCGCTTACCGAGCTGATTGTAGAAATATGCACAAAGATATGAAATCATCCAGTCGGAACTTTCCGGTTTTCTTTTGATCAAAGCTCTGAGTAAGGCAATGAACCATTGTCAATTGGGAAAAGATGTTGATAACCAGCTAAACAATTACTCCAGAAAATCAAATTTTAATGAAATTTATACAACATAATAGAAGGCTTAAAGCTAAGTTATGCAAATCTCATTTAATATGGGTCTAAATAAAAAGGCTGCTTATTGTTTGTATGCTATGCCCACTTCCATGGATGCATCCACAGTACCGTAGATTTATGAATTTCTTTTAAAAAAAATACAATGTATTTTATCAATTTCTTATTAAGAGAGTTCATTTGGTGATCAGAAGTACACTGACCACCACTAATTTTAATGGGAACAATGTGCAGACCAAACAGTGTTCTTGCACATTAAGACGTGTGATATTGCATCAGAGATTTAAAATTAGCTGAATTTTAATTCCCAATGAAAGCGAAGGGAGCATGATCCTCACTAACATCTTCTATAGGTAGCCTCCTGGAAATTCAAACAAGATGAAATAGTATTACCTCACAAGCTGTGTAAAAAGCAGGTGAGTCAAGCGAGAATCCAATCTTCACTAATGCCTGATGAGAACAATTTAGCGACCAAAATCAACACACACATATATATAACCAAACGTATAATCCCATTGGATAAGACAAGCATTTATAACGATTCAGGAAACTACCTCATAAACTTCATCATGGACAAGATATCCACGGTCTCTGTGTCAAAATTTTCAGTAAAAGAAGGCAGCTCAGATTGTATTGCAAGGTCTGGAGATCCCAAAGTACAAATAAGAAATAACACAAAACTTCTTGAAGAACAGAACAAATTTACTACTTGTAACAATGAAACTAAAAGCATATTGCCACACTATATCAGCATATTGGTTTCAAACTCTATGGCACAGATTCTACCCCGTCAGACAAGAAAATGAACACAGATAAACAAACAAACCGAAGGAAGTATAAAGAATGAATAGCGAACAAGTACACTGAGAGAAATTATTCTTTTAAGAACGTTTAGGTTTCTCGTAGTTGACGAACATATGGATTATAAACTCCTTCCCTTCCACTAAAATATTTACATTAGACTTTGTGAGGTCAAAATTCTCAAACTTTGACCATTAATTTGTACAAATATAAAAAGATTTACAAGACCAAAACACAATTATTAGATTCATTTTACATAGGCTTTTCAAAATATCAACTTTTTATAATTGTTGTATTGATATAATCACATTTTTTTAAATCAAAGTGGTGTCTTGGAGACAATAAAGATGTAGAGATTTTAGTGGAATGGAGGGACTACTATTTACACTAAGAATGTGGTCATTTCAACTTACCAATCCGCATGAAGTTCCAGTTCAGTTCTACAACTTACTTTTTCTCTCAAATATTACTATTCATTCAATATCCATTCAGTTCATTTCAACTGAAATGAACACACCCTAATGCTAATAATGGACAATTCTTTGACAAGCTAGACAATATTCAAGAGCACAAAGATATTGAGGTATGAAACAGATGGGTCATTGTTAAATATCAATGATACAAAATATAGCGTACGAACAAGCAGAAGCCCTTGCTTGTCCCCGATATGATCTTGAAAAAGAAAGAAGAAGATTTGCATGGTAGACAAGAGGCTTTACGAAGCATGAAGATAAAGTATGACAAGGTATTAAGCCTAAGTCCAAGTTCCCAATATCTGTTGTCAACTAGGATCATGAGAATCGTGGAGGATACCCACTTTAGTGGCAAACACTCTTCCCCATACCTATGTTGCTCAGACTCGGCTACAAGTGTCAGATAGGGATATGTATTTAGGTGTCATGCTCGTCATTTTTCTAGAAAATTTTGAGAGTTTTTGGGCAGAAATAAAGTGTCAAGCGTTCATATTCATGTCGGAGTGTCGATGTAGTTCAACTGTTCAACACGGTTACGTTAGGTGAAATGAGGTGTCCGAGTATCATAGCCCCATACTAAGATTTTTTGATGAGTATATGGCCATATACAGACAAGACAAACTTCCAAGTGATAGCAAGTACTAAAAGAAACATACTTCGAAGTTACAACGTTAACCCCCCCCCCCCCTTCCCTCCCTCCGTAAAACCCCAGACCCAACTACCAGTAAACACTCCTACAGAACACCCAGAGTACTACTCTTGGAGAGAGGAANTATATGGTTGAATGTTTTCTGAAACATATTCATTTCATCAAATATAATAAAAAAGCAAGGACAACTTTCAGATGATGAGAAAATTAAGAATTTTACTACCTCTCTAGGTCTGAGAAAGCCTGCTGAACCTGCAGCATTATCACAAAGAAAGCAAGAAGAAAAGCAATCAATTTCTGATACAAAATGTGAGTGAAGACTTCTAGAGAATCTAAGTAAGGGAAATTATTCTTTTCCTCTCCTTCTTTGGTCTAGATTGTTGCTTCTACACTTTATCTATTAACAAAGTGAGATTTCTTGAAGACACAATCAAAATGCATCAAAGCTAAAGCACTAACCTTTAAGAGGAATTTGTTGAGCGCAACAAATTCTGCGGAAATCAGATAAAAATTTCACCAAATCAGACAAATTGTCCAGCATAAAAAGATGTCTAATCAACTCCTCTGAATAATGGAGTAGCACATTACTAAACCCACAAATGCAATCATCTAAATATACAAAATTTCTGAAAGAGGGGATAACTTTATGCATCACAATTACCTTCAAAGCTCATAGTTCCGTTCTTATCAAAATCATACATCCTGAAATTTTCGCCAAAAAACTGAAAAAATGAGGATTATTCCCAAATAAAATTTCGAAGTTTATAAACCGAAAACTGGCCAAGAAATCGGGTTGCGAAAAGCAAAATTGAAAACCTGATCATTTGCTGAACAACAGAAAGTGAGAATTCGAGGTTTCCGACGGCGAAAGCACTCTGATTGTGATCGATAAATCAACAATAATACAAAAGTTCATACATAATTCTTATTCCCCATCAAAAGTAATGAAATTCAAAGGGCGAACAACATATAGTATATGGAATCAAGGCGGGAAATCAATCAATCAATCAAAGAGGGAAGTAGAAAAGAAAACCTTGAGCTGAGGTGCAGTGATGTTTCCGGTTCTAGCTGAGTCAACTCGGTCGAACCACTCTCTGAGAATCGCTGAGTTCTCCATTTCGCTGCTGAGTGCTGAGTGCTGAGTTTGAGCTTCGCCGTCACCTCGGGCGTTGGTTAAGTGATGATGAGAAGTTGAGAACGAGGACAACTACTTTCCCTATTTTTTTATTTTATTTTATTTTTTTTCCTTTTCAATATCCTCAATAGTTTACAAAGGAGAAAATGAGTGACAAATAGTCAAAAATAGTGATTAAAGCCAATACAAAGATTAGTACCTATATATATATATATATATATATATTCAATTTTGAATTGGATGGCCTAGATTTCAAGTTCACACAATTCGCATATAAATTTAGTTCGCACCTGAACCTGAATCTAGTTTTTGTATATATATATATAAGTGTTTTTGTATACGAATAGTAACAATAATGTTTTAGGCTATGGATAAAGCTAGTTTTTTCATTAAAAAAATCAAAATAAATAAAGAAAGAAAAGTTAAAATGACTTGCATTATGAAATGGATAAATTAATAAAGTTTACAGAAATTGTTGTTGAGATTTGAGTATCATCACTTAACTCAACTCTCCACGATTTTAAGTTACATATTTTATTTATTTATTTATTTATTTTTTGGTATTATGCATTGTGAAATCTAATAATGAAAATGTGAAGATATACTCAACATTTATAAGATAATTAGTTCACATTGATATTTTTTTATGATTAAAAATATATTTTAGTCATTAAAATTCATACAACTGAAAATTCATATACATATAAAAACAATATGAAAAATCTAAGATTTATTTAATAAGTCGCAACTTTGAGTCGCTCAAAAGCACTTTAGAGTTTTCTAGCGATTAACTTTAGAGCTCGGAGTGTTAGTTGCGCGCATATTCACCATATCACAACTTTCTTGAACCTCACCATATTTAACTCATTACTTTTCTAACTAATTTAGAATATTT
>BSSO01000397.1:0-34854 GCA_030267885.1 Mesembryanthemum crystallinum
TGTAGTTGTGAGCTGTAACTGTAACTTTGCTAAAATCTTTGTTTGGTAGCTGAGAGAAAAAAACAAGAAGCTGCAAGCTTTAAGGTGTAGCTTTTGCCCAAAAGCTGCCAAAAGCTAGCTTTTGGTGCCAAACACAGCCATAAAAAATGTGAGTATTTGAAGATAAAAGTAGGTTATTATTACAATACCAATAGCAATTGATTAGGTAGAGGAATGCAGAATTTATTTCCCTACATTTCATAGTAGTCGGTTAATAAAATAAAAAAGAAAACCATACCAAAAAATCGCATTTACAAAATTAGCCATCATTTATGTTACAAAATACCAAAGCCCACCAACCTCAAGGTAGCAAAAAGCCAAAAAAACATTTGAGGGCATATCTGTCATTTTAACACCATTTTCCTTCGACTAAGTCAATGAGTCAACCGACCGACCCTTCTTGCCCTTTCTACCACTTCTTTGTCAAATTGTCAGTTACAAACTTACAATTGGAAACTCAAAAAACTGTGTGCTAAAACTAAAACAATCAAAAATTTCCATTAACACAAAATCCTAATTATTACACTCATCAGATCTCAGATAAATTACCCGCAAAATCAATCGAATTCATCGCCATTGTTGATTATATGTGTTTAAATTGATAGATTTAGGGTTTTAGACAGAGATTGAGAGGGGATAGAGAGAGAGAAAGCTTTGGGTGCTGCAGCAATGGCGAAAAGTAGGCACAGTAGAAAGAGAACGTCGACATCGACGCTTGTTCTTTCGATGCTTTTGATGTTGACAATCGTTTTGCTTTTGCTTCTCGCTCTCGGCATTCTCTCTCTTCCCGCTAGCTCCGATGATGCCAGACCCGCTCACGATCTCAGCTCTTTTGGTCGAAAAGCTCTAGAAAGGTAAACTCTTGTTTCAATCTGTTGCCTTTTTTGAGTAATTCGCATTGAAATTTGTTGGTGGTGGTGTTTTGACATTTGGGTGTTTTTTGATGTCAATTGAAGAGGTTCGGGGATTGGAGAGAGAGGGGAGCAATGGGTTGAGATACTTTCTTGGGAGCCAAGAGCTTTCCTTTATCATAGTTTTTTGGTAAGTTTGTGTTCTTTTTCGATTTGATGTTTTACCAATTTTGTGTATACTGGTTTTATTGTCTGATGAGATTGTGGGATGATGCGAAAATCACTGCTTATTGGCAATGTGTTTTTTTCTGATCATGAATTTTCATGGTAATTCCAATTCGAGCTCTATGCTGCGAGTGGGAAGCTGGGGAGGGGTTTGAATGATTTCTCTGATCTTGATTTCCTGTTATCTTTCAATGTCAATCCATATGTATGTTAGTTGACGCTTAAGCTTTGGGTTTCTTTCCTATGTGATTGCATGTTTAAAGCTCACTTGGTTCTTCAGATCTGCTCTGTTATGCAGCATTTGTGAGCTTCAATCTCTTACCTTGTAGAATCAGACTGATGCTTTTGGGTGCTGGGTTGATCCTTGAGATTACTACTCAAAAATTAAACTGTTCAGGAGCTAAATTACTTTAGAAATTAAATAGGTACAGATTCTGAGAGAATTTTTTTTGGGGTGTAGGTGTTAGTCAATTTGTGAGATGAGTGACTAGTGTTGCTAGCCAGGCATAAATGGCCTACAAGTTCAGACAGAAAATACTCATCTTACATGGGCAGTTTAAAATATTTAATTGAGTTCTAACTTGAATCTGAGATGGGTAGTCCAACATACACAAATGTTGCAAATGCAGGAAAGCACGGACGCCTTAGATAGGTACCAATGTACCATGTATTGTATTTTCACAACACTCATGTCCAACAACTTTTCACCCATTGTAAACGGTGCTTCCCCATGTCTATGTTGTGTCATAATCGTGACTATGTGCGTGCAACCTAGGAACGCAGTAGGGAAGTTTCCAATAACCAACAGTTATGCCAAAAATGAAATGAGCTGAAGAGGTCCTTTGGTAGGTTTCTCGAACTTCTAGAATCTTCAAAGGGAAATCCATTTCGAAGTTTTGTTATAAAACTGACTTCACAAGATTGAGAATATGCCCTCTTCATGCCATGATATAAAGTGTAAGTTTGATTCTCAAGATAAGGCAGAGTCCTTATCTGTCAAACAAAGTTTGAATACAAAAATATAGCTCACATGTCTGCTCTTGCCCTAAAACTCTGCCATTTTATCTATATACATGTGTCTTTTGGTGTATTGACATGTTTGAGCTCTTCTGCATGTGTATTATTGATTGTAAGCTATGTGCTTGCACAATCCTAATCATAGATTCTAATTTCTACAGTCTAAGGAGGAATGTGACTATTTAATTGATCTTGCAAAACCACATATGGCAAAATCAACTGTTGTTGATAGTAAAACTGGTCGGAGTAAAGATAGCAGGTTTGTTTCCTGTTCCTTCACATCCTCTTTAATATTGAAAAATTACTAGACTGTAGAATGTGGCTTTATGAGAGCTCAAAGTGATTCTTACTTTTCTGCTTTCATCTGATAATTTCATAATCTACCAGATTATAATCGTGTAAGTATATATCTCTGATAAAAATAAAAAATAAAAAAAATAACATAGTCTATCTTGACACTTGTGTGCAGGGTGCGTACCAGTTCTGGGATGTTTTTGAGAAGAGGTCAAGACAAAATTATCCGGAACATAGAGAAAAGAATAGCAGATTTTAGCTTCATTCCTGTAGGTATGAGATGAAATAGTTTATGCGTTTGGCATGATTTAATTTTGCAATATGATGGTTCACTAACAAGATATGTCGAGATATGTGGTTTTGTTCCAGTTTTTCAGTGCTTGATATGGTGTATGATTATGAATTCAGGACTAACTTCTAAAGTAAGATAGGTCCATAAAATGATTTCATTAAGATGTGTTAATCTAGACAACTGGATCACATTGCTAAAGATCTCAGGAGATGAAGAGAATAGAGTAAATGAAACTCCAAGGAAACAGAATGAAACTAATAAATGCAGCACGGTTAATAGATAAGGAAGTTTATATGGTAAATCTTTGATGACATTTTCTACGTGGTTCTTCAAATTATTTAAGGTCTACTCCGTGTTGTATGTTTACTGTTTATACAAAGACCTCATGCATGGAGATGTGTCTTGAGCTGCTTAGGTATCTGCTTAAAGTTTGTCCAATAGCCATAACCTCTCTATCAATAGGCAGCTTTTGAAGCTCTACGCTAGAAAAATTGTGGCTGAAGGTTTTTTTCAGGACTTTTACAACTTAAATTTGTACTGTTAAAAAGAGGTGGTGTAGACATTCATCCATATTATTACCCAAGTCACCCCATAGTTCTGATACACTTGCATTACATATCATATACTTACATATCTTTTCCCACTTCTGATTTAATCAGGTTTCTCTTTGATTTCTAGCATTTACAGGTATATGATTTTTTTTTAACTCTTGTAACCTCTCTACCTGTCTATACATACTTGCAGACCATGGAGAGGGACTTCAGATTCTCCATTATGAAGAAGGTCAGAAATATGAACCTCACTATGATTACTTCCTTGACGAATTCAATACAATGAATGGGGGCCAAAGGATAGCTACAGTCCTTATGTACTTGTAAGATTTTTAATTCCCACATGCTAGTTGGTTTCAGCATCATAGCCATCGGCATTATGAAATGTCTTCATGATTTCACGCCTAGATTATTAAATTTTTTATGTAATTTTATTTTTACTGGCATTCTGAATGCAGGTCAGATGTTGAAGAGGGTGGTGAGACTGTTTTCCCAGCTGCAAATGGAAATTTCAGTTCACAACCTGACCGATCTGAATGCGGTAGAAAAGGCCTCTCTGTGAAACCAAGAATGGGTGATGCCTTACTTTTCTGGAGCATGAGGCCTGATGCCACGTTAGATTCTACCAGCCTGCATGGTTAGTTGATTCTAACATCTTGTGAATCACAGTTGATACTTGATGATAAATAATAGGTCCCTTGGCCCTTTTTATGCTGGACAGTGGTAGTCACTTAATGTTCCTATATTGTGTTCTGTACTTCTGTTCTGCTATATTAATCTTTTGGAACAATTCCATGGTCTCTGTAGCCATTAACAGTGCCTGCCTCTAGATGGTTCTGATGTCCTCATAATGTGTTGCAGGTGGCTGCCCAGTGATTAAAGGAAACAAATGGTCATCCACAAAATGGATGCATGTTGACAAGTACAGGGCTTAATCCTGCAAATGAGGTGATTCACCATGTTCCATGATTAGCTTTTGAATGCACAATAAGCCTTATATATGTCTAAAATTTGAAATGGAACTAGTCAATAGTTATATGTGGAACTCTGTAAAATGGTGGGAAAGTAAATTTGGTTTTACCAAAATTTTTGGTATGCAAGTGGACACTATAGGACAACTTTGAAAGGTCTGTTGTGCAATAGTATTGCGAAGTTTTTTTATGTTAGGGAAAACCAAGAGGGCGAGCCCCAAATACAACTTGCTTATAACCAAACTCACCGGAAAATTAGGTGTCAATTTCTGGCCTTTGATGTGGTTTTTGCTTTTCATAATTGAGATCAGTTATTATAAAATGTTACTGTTCCTTTATATTGGTGGCACCGTGCTTGCATATAATTAATCATTTCAACAAGAACGTGAACAAATTATGTTTTTGCTATAATCTTGTGACATGGTGGAGAAACTTGTGATTGATCACAACTGGATTGTCGATGTTAAACTTATAATGTCTCTTGGCACAGGTTACTGGAGAAGACAAAGAGTTGAGATTTTTCATGCGAAATCCCTAAGGTGATGTGCCGTTCACTGAGGTGCCAATGGCATGCCTTGTTACTAACCTACAGAGACTGTTCTAACCATCATCAGTATAATGATTAGCAACATAATTTACCTGTTTAATATCTTGATGGATGTTAGGATAGTACCCCTGCGGTATACGGAGTATATACAAAAGTTTGAGTGGGTTTATTTGTTTTTATTTATTTTTCTTCCATATGGAATACATTCAGTGATTAGAGGGTGATGCACTTTTGTTCGGATGTAAACTATGACTGAGATGTATAGGATTCATTTTCTAGGTTCTTGACTGTAAAAGGTCTCCAGTAAAGTGTTTATTACACTTCTGTTGCCCCTTGGTTATCTCCATTTCTTTTCTAGAGGTAGCACTTGAACGGACGACGACAACCACTGATCCGATGTATTTTCAATCGGAAAAGGTTCAAGTATGTACACAGCCTTGTTCATAGCTAGTGCACCTGCACCTTTAGATATGCTGTTTCAGAAGACGCGCGAAAAGACATTTCCATTAGTATAACGTTCCTTTTTCAATAACTACCACATCAAGCTCATTCCCAGAATGATATTGTGACTTTTGGAATAGATTTCCTGCTTTACTCCCAGTTTCTATTTTTATTTGATGATTAGATGATCTAAATTAGCATTCTTACTTGCTTAGCATCCAGTAGATACATATTTACCTTATTATCACAATACCCAGTTAACTCCAAATACTCTCACTAGAAGTCGGTAAATGTACCTGAGTTGAATAGAGAGATATCCAAGCTTCACACCTTATGCTAAACACTCAAGTCAAATTAACTAAACAACCTAAGAAACCACATAATCGAGACGCGTAAGTTTATGAACCACATTCCAACAAGCATAAACCACCCTCAACATCAAAAATTCGAAAGAGATGATAAAGCTATCAGCTCTTGGGTTACTGTCTTTGTATGCGTAATTACACATCTATGTTCTAGGATTCTTCACTTTCTTTTTCATCCTATGATAACCATGCGTGTACATTCACCATATTTGGAGAAGAGTGCTTGTGTAACAGCTAGTTTTGGACCTCAAAAACACTCTTGTTTGGCTCTGGTATTCAAGACAAGCCACATAGGAAAATGTAAGCCGAATTCACTGGGGAGAGCTAGACATGCACCATGTCAAATGAAATCCAAACATTGAAGTAACGGTCACGACCCCTCAAAAGAAAGGGTTTAGTTTCACCAATTTCAATTTCAATTTCAATTTTCAAAGGGTTAAGTTTCACCAATTTCATTTTCAGTTTCAATTTCACTTTTATCAAGATCCAGAATTTAGAAACTAAATTGTCTTAAAGCCCCCAAATGAAGTTAGCTATGCTCTTTAACTTACAATCCGCCAACCAGGGAGAGTTACGCGCTTTCCGCCATTATTTTCTTAAAGGTAACTATGGGATTAACAAAACAAAAACAAAGACAAATGCCATTCCTTGGAGCACCAAATTAATTTTGGGAGCTTGATTGTGAACATTGCCATTGCAACTGTTTGAGAAATTTGTTTTCATGCAGATGAACAGAAGTGTTGTTTAGCTTGAATCATCAATCGTTCCAGAGAGACACCAATTTGCCTTCTTCAGACCTGACAACTTTTTTTCCGTCACACTGCCTTCCAGGGTGATACATTTGATTTCGAATGAATATCCTTCTCATCCCTGTAATCATGATAAAACACCATCATGAAATAATTAGGTCGAACTAGTTAAATAAATTAACCTCAGCCTTCCTGTGGCTGACCACCTAATGTTCTTTAGGAACTGTGGCAGCTAAAACCCTGGGGTTGGATGCAGGGGAAGCAACCCAGAAAGGAACAACATGCTTCGAGGAATAATTTTCTAACTACACTAGCCTCTCAACAAGTAACGCAAACAGCTTTGTGGAAATTATTTCCATTTCTGGCATCTGCAGACGTATAACTAACCTGATAGCCAATGTACCAAATGACTTAATGTACAGCTCCCAATTTGTAATTGTCTCCCTCGGTCATCACCCTCAGCCACAGTAGCTCATCTTGTCGTCCTATGTAAGAATGTGCAGAGATGCACGAACAGGTTAATGTAGATAAACAAGAGCCGAGTTCAGTTTGCAGCAATGTCCGACCATATAACTGATCTCTGAAGTTGGTCACTTTCCTATTTTGGGAATACTGCGAAGCTGACTGATTACTCCAGCAAAATCGGCAGGTGGAGGGCATGAGAAGTGCATGTACTTGCCAGTGCATGGATGCTTAAACCTACAATAGAGTAGGGGTGCCATGTACTCTATGAGAAGGGGGAGCAAACATAAAATAACAAAAAGAACTGGAATTATGTTTTATGTCTTCACCCAAGAACCATAGCGTGGAGGCAAGGCCTTTCTATGCTGGAAAGCAGATCAGTGAGGTGAGCATGACAGTTAGCTGGGGTTCTTGGACGAAGCAAAGACAATGCCATGTCTTTAGTCCCTCCGTACAAATCATCTCCCAGTAGAGGAACATCCTTATACTTCGCATGGACTCTTATCTGATTCAATACAGAATAGAACAAAATGAGGACTCTCAAACTTGCATTGGCAAGAATACAAACTATAAAGATCTTATGATAATAGTATCAGCATCATCTTGCCAGCGCAAAGTAATGATAGGGCCAAATACATCTTTACAGGTGATGCATCATTTGTAAGTAGACTGAGCCAAATTATTTACTTTATGAGTTCATGGTCAAATATGCAAGGTAATTTATTTAACAGCAGCAGTACTTAAAGTACCTGATGAGTACGCCCCGTTTCCAGTCTCCATTCAACCAATGCTGCACCGCCGTTGGCTAGTATTTCAAGCACTTTATACCTAAAGGCATAATAGAAAAGGAAGAAAAAAGGATCAACTAATTCCCACCCACACTATCACTACACAAATAATCAGACACTAAGAAATTCATGTGAAAGAAAGTACTAAGTAAAAGCGACATGCATGCTACAGATTTGAAATATCGTGATTTTACAAAATACAAAGTCTTCTCAATTGAAGTACTGAATGTTGTAGACATCTAAAATGAGCAATTTTTCCATAAGAATCAACATTGTCTCTTTGCCCAAACAACTCTGATATTTAGTCAGGAAGGAAATTCCTCTCAACAAATCTATGTAAAGCAGAAAAAGATCCAAGAAAATTCACTATGTTGTCTTTGGATATTTAACTTGAATTCCAGATTTCATTTTAGATTTTGACCTTCATTATGTTGTCTTTGGATATTCAACTTGATTTCTGGATTCCATGTATAAATTCATCTCAAATCCTGGATTTCAATTCAAGTTTTCAAACAAACACTAATAGAATATGAATCATACAAGTGCAAGAGAGAAATGAACTTCACACTCAGTCGGTATCCTTGTCTGATGTACAGCAAGACCTAAATGTAATAATCAGTAATTGCTAAATTTTTGCCATGAATTACTCGCATTGACAAGATTGAAAAGAATCTCAGAATTTTCTCCACATTATATATTTCTCCAAATGCAAAATAATATGTTACAAATTAAAAGGAGGAAGTATACAGCTAGCGTACAAAAGTCTCCGGAGCATTACATCTATACAAAAGTTTGAATCACATTGTAAAACTGAAAAAGCAGTTCTCAGGAAGTCCCAGCCACATGCACCCAAAATGAAGCCCAAAAACAACTCAATGAAGAGCTTTGCTCCATGAAACCTACCGCTTCTTCCTCCCAAATTCAACATAATTTACTTGTAGATGCTCCCAAATAGTAGCTGCAATCCACATCTCGCCACACAGCAACACTTTCCACTATAATTGACTAGCCACCCCACCCCATAAAAAGCAAACAAAAAAAAGTAACTTCCACTTCCTCCATTGTTCAAACATGCAAACAATTATCAAGTCACTCTATTTGACCGTTGAAACTACAAGCCTACAGCTGTCACCGTAATGGATTCTATCCAAAGCCACAGTTCAAACAGAAGTTCTCACCTTGCAAGGAATTTTTCTAGGAAAGTAAGTATCTGAATGAGGTCTCCCCATATGCATTATACAATCCAGACCCTTTATATATACATCACAACAGAAATAGCAAGAGTTCAATATACCTATCAAAGTAGCATCACCCAATCCGTGGTTGACACCTTGATAGAAATTCGAAGGTACAATTTGACCCTCCCTCAACAAGAAAGCAGAAATAGGAGAGTTCTCAACAGGGGATAATTTGTAAAGTCTAGTAGAGGTTACTCTACTCAAAAGTCTTCCCAAAGACCAATTTAACTCCATACCCAACTTTCTATTTGACCAAGGGAAGAACAATATTACCAGGCAGCAGGCGCTTGCACAAGAAGTCCTGCCAAAACACCCCATCCATTCCTTTGCCTGTCATACATACTCTTGGTTCTCTAGCACTTTATGCCATTGGAGCTCAACCCCAGGGAACCACCATAGCCATTTCCCCACCAAGTAAATGTTGTAACCTACACCACCACGCTCCATATGTCTACACAATATTTCCCAACTCCTCCAATGATCCTTTCTTCCAGCCGAACCCCCGACCAAATATAGTCCCTCCTCATGAGTCTCTAAATTACTACCATCACCTACTCAAGTTTAGAATCAAAATCTGTAGCTTCACTGACCTTGTTTGCCACATAACTAATATGAAGTGTGTGGTGCACATGTTTTTCAAGCTACAATTATGAATCATAGGAAAACAAACCATCACAACCGAAAAACCTTGAAGCCAGATATCACAAAGGTGATAATGTATTGAGCCTCACTTCAAGTGTATTAAACCAACCCACTGCAATTCTATAAGCACCAATACTAGATCACTTCCACGAGGTGGGAGAGCAGTGAATTACGCGCCTCCACAGAGTCATCGTAAGTATAAAATGTGGCATGTATAAAGTCTGTAAAGTGCCCTTGACCCATAAAGTGGGCCAAAATTTTTGAGCGTACAACCAAACAAAAAAGTCCAAGATTTAGTCAACATTAATGACTGTTGAGCAAAATATTTAACTTTAACATGCTAAACATAATCTCCCAGCATATATGACATACGTTGGTTTTATTATTAAGGTACGACCCTATCAATAGTCTTTTTAACACAAATATTACATCCCCGTTCAGAAAAAACCCTGTGTTCCCGACTAGTATTAATTTTTATTAGTCGTTGATAGAACTTTAGGTGTTTGTTTTACCTTTTGGGTTGTACTCATATTTAGTGACTTGCCTATGTATCTCTTTAGAGGGGATCAAACTTGTCGTAATTCGTTGGTTCATGAGTGTTTATTCTATTTTATTAGATTATTGTCCATTNCCCCCAAAGCAAATATTTTGGCACATGAAGCGCCCTAGAATCACCATGACGAATTAACTTGTTATCACTCTTTGCATATGAGCTAACCTAGAGGTATTTCTTCATTCCTCGTCCAGATGGTCATTTGAGGCATTTTTTTTCGTCCTTGCAGGGGCTGAGGCAACTCATTAAATATGGGTAAAACCTAAAAAATAAAACCAACACCTAAACCTCTATCAGTGACTAAAATAAAAATTAAAACTAGTCCGAATCAAAGGGTTTTCTCCTAAACGGGGATATAGTCTATGTGTTAAAACACTTTAGATTGGATCATACCTAAATAATAAAACCAAAGTATGTCATATACCATGGAAGATTATGTTTAGCATCTTAAAGATAATTATTTATTTATTTTTATTTTATTTTTTTGCTCGACAGTGTTCAACAATGGCATCCAACATTAGCCCTTTTGTAAGATAAGAAAGAAACTCCCCTAACTTGTGATGTATGAATAGAGGAATAATTACCTACTAGCAGCATGTCGAACATGGCCTGAGTGATTATGTCCAGCAGCGGTCATTCGAATTCGGTTGTTCAAGTCACGGCCTATTAGAGTGTCAACGCGGCCAGAAGTAGGGGTGGGCACTCCTGAAGTGAGACTCAAATAAACTCTACTGATTGTGTGGGACTTAAACTGTTCTGCCAAATGACCATGAGAATATTCATCCTGTCAAAAACACAAAATTGGTAAGGCAAAGAAATTGTTAACCTGAAGCATCAGGATATGTCCATATACAGCAAGTATGAAATGCCTGCAAGTAAACTAAAGATGAGTCTGACCTTAGCGACTACCAGCAGTCCACTCGTGCCTTTGTCTAACCTATGCACTATTCCTGGGCGAATAGAAGAAGCCTCGTCACTAGGAATAATATCTGCGGCATGCTCATTAATATTTGGATCATATTCTGAAAGATCCTCTGCCTCAGGAAGCAATTCAGTATCAGCTAAAGCGACATTGGGGAGGCTGCAATGGTTTAAGATAGCATTCACAAGGGTACCCCGTGCGTTTCCAGGTGCAGGATGGACAACCTGACCACAGTATTAGAAATTCACAAGATTAGGCCGGCAGGGGACAATGAAGACCGATTTTCACCATATTAACCTCCAAACTTTGATTTATAATTCAAATGTTTCATCCATCCAAAACTATGTTGTAGCAACTACTACCATGCTGCTGTAAAAAAGTTAGTATCCGGTAAGGGATACCAGAGTCCAAACAGCATGTCTTATCCCATGTTCATGCATATGTTATCACAAGTAATCCCAATCAGTAACAATTAATTATCTGCAGATTACACGAAAGGCAAACTGCTGTTGAGTTGAAACTTGAAACCCTCCCTTTGATACCCAAGTACACTCTACTGATAGGAATCGACAGGCTATTTCCCTTTTTAAACTTCAAGGAAATAATGTACTGCGTCCACTTATGTCAGGGACAATTTGTTAATACCTAATAGTGAACCTCTTTAACTGGTTTTTGCTCATGATAACTTGAGAAAGATTCACACATATTGTTACTAAGTGTTGAAACAATTCCGGATGAAACCAACAGTTTCTCAACAATAAAATTCAAGAAACCATATGGCAATGTCAATTCCCTTATGGGTATAGTAAATCATGAAAGATCAAAGTTCCACCAAATTTTCAAATACAATATCTCATAGAGAGCCTTAGTGTTCAACTCATATCCAGTAACAATCAGCTAAGCAGAAAAACAAAGCAAACAAATTGCGACTCAAAGATACATGATTATCTCACTTATACTTTTCTGCCTAACAGAAACTTCAGAAATATCGTAACACATTAACTAGTGGAGGGGAGGTAATGTGGAATGACCTTTAACAAAGTATATGGATCTTTACCATATGTGGAGGTTTGTTTACAACTAACACATGGTCATCCTCGTATGTTATGTCCAAGGGTATGTCCTCTGCTTCTGCCCTCAGGGGCTGCAACTTTGCTATAGTGCAGTCAACTTCATCTCCTGTTCTAACACCATATGAAACCTGCATAAGCAAAGTTATGCGTCATGAAATTTTCATACATACAGCCCGAAATGTTTTAAACTATAAGCAAGCAAATGAATGAAATAAGCAGGCATCAAAAGATGAGAATATAACATATGATAGAAAGGTTTTAGGCAAAGGAACAGGACATACAGAAAAAGCACAAAAAACTGGTCCCTATGAATCCACGAGAAGGAGCTAAGCTATAGTAAACTTCTTTAGCTACATACTATCGCGCAACACACTACTACCCCGATACAGGAACAATTAAAATAACAAAATGACAATTTCACATTGAACACAAGGGAAAAGCAGTGAGAAAAAAATACAGATAAACAGATATGAATATCTATGAATACGAAAATGTGCAGTATGACCCAAAAATTTTGCCCTTTCCTCATACCTGACACCACTCCTTCCACACTGTATTTACCAGCAGCATAGCTCTACCAGCATGCCTGCTAAGGATGATCGTGATCATTGATGATTAATTATTTAATTACACCATAGAACTACCAGAAGAAGTCAGGCAGGTAGAAGTCAGGACAACATAGAACCTAGTTTGGACAACATTTAACATTATTCATTAGAACAATCATCACATTTTTACATATCAAGTTTTTCACTCTGAACACTTCTATAGTGGATGTCTTGTTATCCATATGAAATTATTAATGCATAATTAGAAGGTGGAAATGCTAACCCTAAACATACATTGCTGATTTCAAAAAATGCACAGAAACAGAGTGGAGAAAAGTACCCATAAAACACCCAGACAAGAAGAAGAGCTTAGATTCCTTTTAAGCTTAAACCCTTCATCCCAAAAGGGTTATTCTCAACTCGAGCTTAAACATAATAGAGCTATGTTTAGACCTCAATTAAACATCATTGAGCACACTTCCATTCACATCACCACAAAATTTCCCAAATTTGAACCTTATCAACTTCACATAATATACCAAGGGGAGATGAAAGTTGAAACAACAAGTGAGTTTGAGATGATACCTTATCAACAATGCGGCCATTAACGGTGACAAGACCAGCTCGGATACTAGACTGAACCCTAGCTCTACTAATGCCGACAATTTGGGAAGAAATCCAAGCGTCGAGCCTTGTTTTAGCCGAACCCGCAACGTCCACTTTTTCCTCCAATCTCACTCCTTCGTAGCTTGTTCTAGCGCCGGCGAGCTCGTCGGACAGGCAATCGCCGGTGGAAGATGTAGAGGAAGAGGAAGAGGAAGAGGAAGAGGAAAAGGCTTTGACGAATCTCGAAACCCTAAATCGAATTGTAGGGTTTGGAGGGAAATGGAGAATTGGGGATGAATTGAGCGCCAACATTTGCTCCTTTTTCTCTTTTTTCCGTCAGATTTGCAGATGCTCAAGTCGTTACTCGTTAGTTGGTTTGTTACAAGGCTTTGTGGGTTCTATGGATGATAGTGGGTAGTGTATAAGTAGATACCATCCCGCACCCGTTTCAATTGGGGCGGATATGGGGCCTAGGTTGCCGGGTGGCGGGGCGGGTATGGGGGAAAAGCTCCACTCGCGCGGGTAAGTGGGGCGAGAATGGTTTTTGTAATTTACCCGGTGGATACCTGCCCCGTCTAATACCCGCATTACCCGTCCCGCCTCATACCCGTTTCATAATTAAAAATATATTTTTATGAATAAAAGTATGCTAAATGGTGGATGGTAAATGAGATGGGTAAATGACGGGTATGGAGTGGGTAAATGGCGGTTATGGGGCGGGTAAAAGGCGGGTAATGGATACCCGATGGGTAGATGGGGCGGGTATGGATTTCAAATCATATCCGTTGGGGCGGGTGAGGTTTTCAAATTCCTACCCGTGGCGGGTGGCTGGGCGGGTGCGGGTGCGGATATATTTAGGCGGGTGCGGGTGCGGGCGTGGCAATACCTGCACCCGCCCCGCCCCATTGCCATCCCTAGTGGGTTCTTGTTGAGCAAAAAGGGTTCTTGTTGGTTTTTAGTGTTCCCTCTTGCATCCTCTCTCTTTCAAACCTATATTAGTTGCATTTTAGTGGAAGTAGCTCATTACTCCAAACTAGCGTGTGCATCACACATGTCGGCATATGTGAGACACGTATTGGTAGATGCATGTACTCCGGTGTATTTTGGGGTGTAATCTCAAATGACTTCACTAGTTGAGTTATTTCATGTTATGAGTAAACACATTTTTTTTTTTTTTTGTGTGTGTCTGCAAGGAGGAAGGACCTTCTAACGCACGGACTCGGGTATTCAACGAATAAATTCGTGTAGGTGCTCTCCACAAGACTCGAACCCGTGACCTGGTGTATAAGCAATGCTTGTTTACCAATGGGTCAACACCTCTGAGGTTGAGTAAACATGTTTTACCATATCAGTATTTACAACTTTTTCTTTCCTCTATAACAAAATTTTCACAAGCAGTCAATACAACTTATTTACAATGCTCATGATATGGAAGTCCTTCATATATATCTAGGCTATGTTTGGCAAAATTTTAGTTGTAGCTGCAAGATGAAAATGTTGCTTTAAATCTTGTTTAGTAACTGAGAGGAAAAAAAAAACAAGTTGTAGTTTTTACTCAAAACCTAGCTGTCAAGTGAAAGCTAGTATGGGTGGCTTTCAAAAGTAGCTATAACTTCCAAGTGAAAGCTAATTATTGCTTCAATTTTTATTTTGTAGTTGAGAGAGTAAAAGAACAAGTTGCAAGCTTCGAGCTCTGTTGATGCCAAACATAATCCTAAATTGTAGATGATGAATTTACCTTCTTCCGCTTAATATGTTTGCATAGGACCTCTAATGAGAGAAGGTAGTAGACCTTTTAGGAGTGAAGAATGAAGAACGAATCATATGAGTGAATTTTCCAAAACAAAGATAAATAAGAATAAGGATAATGAAAATAAGACCTTAAGCTTTAAAATAATATTAATTAATGTTGGGGTATTTGGTAGGTGGCTTATGACATTTTTGGCTTATTTGACTTGTCTACTTGATAAAAATGGTGTTTGGTAAGCAGTTGTTTAAATAGGCTTTTGGGAGCAAAATTTTGGAAAGCATGATATTTAAAAGGTAACAGCAAATAATGACCAGCAAATTTTACAAACACTTTTTACAAAGTATCATTGTTATCAGGTGGTCAAATCAGTTTATACAACCACCCAATATCTATTTGCTATTAGTCAACAACCAACATCCAATGTTACCAACTAATTGCCAAATCGGGCCATCACAATTCATTAATAGAGAACCATGTTGGTATAAAACATACATTTATTTTTATTCAAGGAACAACACAAGCTCATATATCACATTTTCTGACATCGTAGAACACCCACTTATCATAATTTTAGAAAATGAGAAATAAATGGAATTGTAGAAATGGAAAAATCAAACCAATAACAAATTTTTGTGTGTTTTATACTCCCCCGGTCCACTCTAAATGTTGTCAAACCATTTTTTCATAATTTTGAGAAACAATACGAAGGGTTTATTTTTCATTAAATCAAAACTTGAAGAGAGAAGTAGATAGTGGATAGAGAGAGAAAGAAAAGGGGATTAAAAAATCAGTTTTCTTTTTAGAGTTGGTTAATTGATGATTTTTTAATTATTTAAAGCAGATAGTGGATGGGTATTATTGAGAGGATCATTGGTAAAATTTGGTTTGTAGACATTTGAAGTGGACTTAATTTTTGGTAATTTGACAACATTTAAAATGGACGGATGGAGTAAGAATAATCCCCCTGATAAAATTCATGCAAATAATCTAGCCTTTAGCTTAATCTAACAACAATATGCCTATGAGAAACCACGATATGAAGCCGTTAAATTTATCTTATATGGTGTAGCAAAAATATTGGTTGCCAAAACCAAATTCCTTCTCGCTACAAATGTTTTCCAAGCCCTATATTTTCGTCTAAAGCTTTAAACTCTCAAAAATTAGGGTTAATATATATTATCTTCTGCGGCTACAAATGCCTCAAATATTCCAAGACTTCAAATACGCCAAAATTTTGAGGCGTAAGAAGTGATTTAAAGACAGTGGACTAGGCGACATATGGAGTTATGCAAAGTATAGAAGAGATGAATTAGAAATAAAGGATCCAACATCATTACTTACATTGGGCTTATTTTTGTTAGACAATGCTAGATAATGAATGTTCGAGATTGAATTATATTTACTAGAGATAAAAAAAAAAAATATGGTTTATAGGTGTTAACTTTTCCTTTAAATAAACCTACAAGCTACAATAGTGTGATTAGCTACAAATTTATACTGTGTTCAAGAACAACAGAGTTCACATATTAAACTAAAAATGCAAACAAGGAGATATAAGCATACCCCAAGTCCCCAACACATCAAGTACTTTGGTTATTTATTTATTTTATTTTTTTGGGGGGGGTTGGGGGGGGGGGGGGGGGGTTAGGAGCAACTGCATGATGTATACAAATACTCAACCATTCTTGAAACACATGGAGTAGAATTCTAATGCCATAAGAACACTACTATTATACTATTCTATCCTACATATATAAAAATCCCACATGCCCAAAGCAAAAAATTATTTTGCTTTGGACCAAGCCAATTGGTTTGGAGCTTCTTTGTTTGTACTCCCTCCATCCCTTATTTATCTTTCGCAAACCTCTAAAATTTTGTCCCTTATTTATCTTTCAAAACCCACAAATCACCAACTCTTCCCTTTAATACCCCCAACTAACAAACCAATACAATATACAATCTTTCTTTCTCTCTCCAATCACTCTCTCTCCAAAAAAATAGAAATGATAAAATAATAAGCACATGGGCTCTCATCCTTCAAGGGCAAATTTGTACAAAACACCTCTCTTTAAATCTCACCGCATATCAATTTTCGCAAGATAAATGAGGGACGGAGGGAGTATTTTTTTAGATTCCTGATTGTCTAAACCAAATTAATAATGAAGTACTTGAGTTTATTATTGCTCATTTTTACACAATATGATGGTTAAATTTAAGCACTTTATTTGAAAAGATATATTTTTACTTTTCTGGAATTTACTTGACTCTTTTATTAGCGAGTATTAATTCATTACTTATATAACATTGTTGTTAATCAGACACTTTTCTCAAAGTGTACTACTATGTAGTCGAAGGAACCAAAAAATACTTATCTCCAATGATTAGGAGTATCGTCCCCAATTTGTCAAGACGTTAGGTTGAGAAGAAAGTCTATTGAGTAAATGTACATTCTGGTTGCCATTTTTTCCTATTACAATAGAATGTTTGCATAAATGAATACTCCCTCCGTTTCTGAAAAATCTTGACGCCCTAATTTTGCACGGTCTTGAAGACGACACTTTGACCATGAATAATTGTATTTATATAAATTTGAAAACTTATAAAATTTTGATTTTTAAAAATAGTATTTAAGATGAATCCAAAAATATTATTTTTACTTTGAAAATCATTATACTTTTTTCATATATCAATGGTCAAAGTTTGAAAACTTTGACTTTGTAAAGTTAAGGCGTAAAGATTTTTCAGAAACGGAGGGAGTACTATTTAGTCTAGAAAAACATAATAATATGAGCAAATATAAATATTATACCTATAGTATTAGTTCATCGATTATATAACATTGTTATTGATAAGCCACTTTTTCTTAAAGTATAATAGTATATAGTTAATTGAGGAAAATGTATGGAGTAAAATTTTATTCATGTTGTAATTACTTTATTAAAATTGAATTTGTTGTAAACTAAATAATATTTTCGTATAAGAAAAAAGACTGAACAATAAATATGAACAAATTTGAAATATAATTTTCATAAAATACTGATAAATCCATTTTCATATTACTAAACTAATTAGTTAATTTTGTCAAAAAAAAAAAAAACAAAAACTCATGCCTTGCATGGGCATTTTCCACTAGTTTGCCAACAACAACAACCCCCATTGAAAAGTCTCCACCACAAATTGAATGCGAGATTTGGGGAGGAGAGAGAAGGGGAAGGGAGGTTTGTCGTTTTATCGTGAGCACATACACCAGATTCAAGGAAGACGTGGTGGCAGGATTGGAGGAAGGAGAGAGAGGGGAATGGAGGGGTGGTGGTGGCAGAGGTGGTGATCGTGGTGGCAGGGTTNAGAAGAAATAGGGTGGGTGGGTAACATATGAAATGACCAAAGAGCCCCTCCTTGTGGGTGCCACATCAGCGTTATTAATGGAAACTTAATAGACCCGATGGAATTTTGATAAGTGCAACTATTTTGTAATACACATGGCACCAAAGTGGAATATTTCCTTAATAAAAACCGCGGTTACTATTGGGCACAAGATTTTAGAAGAAAAGAAAAAGGCAATAGAATTTCCAAATTGCCCTTACTTTACTAGCTAGTTGGTGGAAAAGGTGAATGTTACTTTTAAAGTAGAGATAAATTAAAGGTAATTTATTAATTTTAAGAGATTTTTTTTTGTAAAATTAGGAGTGTAATTTTCATTTGTGATTGGAGAGAGTATTTGTTATGGTGATTTAAAAATGAGAAAATGCAAACCCCACAAAAGTAAAGTAAACACTAGATTGTGCTCTCTCTCCTCTTTATAAAAAATGGATTGCGTCTGCCGGGAGTCGAACCCGGGTCTATTGCTTGGAAGGCAATTATCCTAACCGTTGGACTACAGACGCTAGTGCTCTCTCTTTTGATAGAGTAGTTTTTGTAGATGAGCACATGCTCTATTGTTTACTTGATTCTGGGACTCCATATATGAGAAAATTATATTAATAATCCGAGCTCGAGATAACCTAATTATCATAGTAATTAGTATGATGTTATCCCTATCTTTAAAGAAGGGTAATAAAATTAAACTACACTTCAAATTATGTGCTTAAAGCTAGCAAAAGCCGAATATCCGATTTTTTAAAAATTTGATTTTCCGGATCAGATCACCGGATAATCCGATCCGATTTTGATTACTAACAAAATCCCAAATCAATGATTTAATTAACAGAAACCAAATTAGAATAGCAAGTTTCTGCCACCTTATGGATTTTACAATATCAAACTGTTGAATACACTGCCATTAAAAAAAAAAAAAATATTGATTTGGGATGAGCTTGCAAGAGAAACCTAGTATTTTCTAAATACAACACTTTCTTAAGAAAATAAAAATCTATCAGTTTCAGGTTGTGGATCTTTGAAGTCAGCAAAAATTACATCAATACCACAACATAATGGTAATCATTATACATTATACTTGTAAAGAAGTAATAGTTTTTTATTCACTATTATCAATTTTTGATGAATTAGTACTATTATTTTAGTTCAACATTACCATTTTTTTTCCCACTAGATTTGTACTAGTTTTTTGATCACTAGTACTAGTATTTGTGGTTTGATGTATGAGGCTGCCGAATACATTATTTTGCGATACCCATATTAGGATGTTGATCAATATAACTGTTAGGTTTTGGAGCCAAATTAATTAAATATAGAAGTTGGGTTAAATCATCAATAAAGATGAAGCTTGTATCACGTTTTAACTATGCTAGTAATGGACCCAAGAGGTGTTTGGCCCACTAGTAAACAAGCTTTGGCTTATACACCAGGTCACGGGTTCAAGCCTTCTGGGGAGCACCTACACGAATTTATTCGTGGAATACCCGAGGTCGTGCGTTAGGAGGTGCCCTTTAGCCACGCCCAAGGAGGGAGGAAGTCCCTCTTTGCAGACACCAAAAAAAAAAAAAAAAAGAACTATGCTAGTAATGGCTGGGAAGCCATGTTGCTGTGGCTGGGCAGCCATGGTTTGAGTTAAACCTGATCAAAGCTCGGGTCGGGCTACACTCCATAGATGGCACCTAAAATTTCGGGTCGGGCTGGCCCGACCCGCAAAACGGGCCGCAACTTCCAAGTCCCGTACCCGTCCCATGCGGGTTTCGGGCCGTGATCGGGCTGCCCATGGTTTTTTTTTCTTATTCTTATTTTTGTGTAATTGGTTCGCAATTTTAATTGATTTACACAATCTCCAAAGAGAAAAAATAATCACAAAGAAGCATGGCACTATGGGAGTAATGCCGCTTGTTATATGTTGCCAAAACCGAACCAGCTTGCTAGTTTTTTTTCCCTTGGTAGCTCTCTGTCTCTCTATTAACTTTCTCTCTCTAGTTTCTACTCTCTCTCTCTAAACTTTCTCTTTCTCTATCTATGCTAAGCATGTTGTGGTTTTGTTTCATTTGTCCTATACATGTACATACTAGAGTCTTGTTTTCATTTAATCAAATAAATCAATTAGCTAATTGGTTTTTTTTTTTAATAAAATCAGATTTTCGGGGCGGGCCGGCCGGCCCAAAAACGGGCCGTTACTACATCTCAAACCCGTCCCTAATTTTTTCGGGTCGGGTCTACCTGGCCCGAATTTAAATTTCAGGCCTGTTTTCGCTATCCAAACCTGTCCCAAAAGCGGACGAATTGGGCGGGTTGGGCTTTTTTTGATCAGGTCTAGTTTGAGTGGAACATGGGGCAACCTTGTGTGACAAGTGTTGAATGTACTGCTTGCAATGCTAGCACCGTGGTGATGGCTTCCGCGAGGACTTCTTTTGGTGATTTGGGTAGTTGCTATATTTTGTTTAATTTGATTAATATGTAGCTAATATCTTTTAGTAATAATCCTAAATGTAATTAGATTATCTCTTAAGGTGTTTCAAGAAGGTTGGAAGTTTATGTAATTAGGAAGGTTGCTTGGAGAAGGAGATAACTAAAGGTGGTTTTCTAATTCTAGTGGGAGTTAGATTAGGAAGGTGGGGTGCTCCATGGAGACTCTATAAATATAGAGTTCTCCCTTGTAATTAAGGGTGTGCTACAAAGTCATGTAGGGTGCTCCGGGTTGAGAGCGGGAAGCCCTTGGGGCTTGGGGTAGTCACCGGGTGGTGATGGGATTCACCATGTTCGTACTGTAACCATGTTTACTCATAATGGATTTTGTGTTGGGTCGTGTGATCGATCCCGTGGTTTTTCGCCCGGTTCTCGAGTTTCCACGTTAAATCTCTTGTGTCCTTTATTGTTCGTTGTTGTTTATTCTTGAACGTAATTGTTACCTGTAATCGTTTCCGCTATCAAATCACTAACAATAGCCTATCTAAAGATTCTAACCGCCCATTAGTAAACTTAGAAAATAAAATATCAAACCATTTAAAAAAAAAAAAAACTGGAAAATGAAAATAATAATGGGTCCATCTTCACACTGATACTTAGTCAGTACAAAATAAGGTTTGTCACAGTGAAGGTTTTTAATTTACCCATAAACCTCACATAAAAACCACTGGTTGAAGATTATCTAAGAAGCTAAAATACCTAAGACAATATTTGACGTTATTGTTTTTAGTGTATACTCCTTATTTACTGAATATTTTTAGGGTGAAATACCTACTTAATTTTTTGTTTTTAGGGTGAAATACCTACTTAATTTTTTTTTTTTTTTTTTTGCATATTTTCATTAAAAAGGGATATTTTTTCATAAAGCCTTGATAATTATATTGTGCAATATTCAATATGACTATGTTTTTTCACCAACAATTAGCTTTTGATATTTTTTGAGTAAAAGCTACAGCTTTGAAGCTTACAGTTACAGCTGATTTTTGAAAGCTATCCATGCTAATAACTTTCACTTGAAAACTAGATTTTGAGTAAAAGCTACAGCTTGAATCTTGTAGCTTGCAGCTTGTTCTTTTTTCTCTATCTACCAAACAAGATTTTAAGCAACACCTACGACTAAAGCTTACAGATATAGCTAATTTTGCCAAACATAGCTTAAATAATAATAAACACATACATTCTTAAGTATAACCGTCTAACCGTTAGATGATCAAATTTAGGGTTGTATTTTCAAAATTTAAAAGTGACTCTTTAACGCAAAAAGTCACCCCTCAAATGAATCTTCTAGTTCAACCAAGTTAAAAGAGGCTTAGAAGATTGAAGCTTATTATTATTAATCCACTCATAAACCCTGGTAGCCCTTCTCCACGCCAAAGAAATCTCTCTCCTCTCCAATCTCCTCCCCCCGTCCAAATATCTCTTCGATACTTTCCGATCCCCTGGTAAACACATTATCTCTCTTATTTTGGGATTCTTCAAGTTCAATGCTGCTACATTGAAAAGTTCTCTTTGGTACTTTGATCATGTAATGATGCTACATTGAAAAATTATGTTTGATACTTTCATCATACTTATATTGACTTGTTCACTTGTCCTTTCATCTCTATTTGTTCTTTATTTGATCATCATTCGGTTTTAACCAACAATGTCGATTTTTTGTAAAAGTGAGATTTATGTGTAGGAAACCCATATCAAACAAGGAAGTAAGTTTTTAAATACATAAACATTCTGATTTAGAAGATGATAAATATAACCCATGTTCCATTGGAATTGGTAAGGTAGATCCTTTCAAGCAACCCGTTAAGTCTCTCCTTCGCTTCAAGCGCGTTTCCAAAGCATGGCATCGACCTAATTAACAGCTCGGATTTTATGAGATCTCATCTAAATCGATCCCTCGAAGCCAATTCTGATGGCTCCCTCATATTTTTTACTAGAATTTCATCAATCTCTAATCTTTTAACTTCTCAAACGACCTCGATCATCAATCAAACACGGAACTTCCCATCATCCATGTGAAGCTCCGTGCTTCCCTTTACATGCTGGTTGGCTCGTGTAATGGCTTGCTATGTTTCCATTGGGGCCAACATCGTTGTCAATGTATTGTTCTTTACAATCCTGCAAGCCGAGCTTATGCATTGTTCTTTACAATCCTGCAAGCCGAGCTTATAAACAATTACCATTAGTGGAGATAACTAATAAAACGCTCAATTGCTTCAATGTTATGGATGAGTTTGCTTATGATGGAATTATAAAGTTTTATTTATTTATTTATTTATTTTTTTTGTTGTTGTTGTCGTCGTCGTCGTCGTCATTGGCCGCTTCTCCTCACCGGATGTTTGATCGGGCCATGGGTGGACTAGAGTCTAATAATACCCAAATATAGAAGCTTAAGTCTTTGGAGCATTACATTTGGGCCATAGAGGGCTGGAGGCTAGTCTACTTATTAGGCTCGACACTTAGTCATATTTGGTCCATTAATAATTCTTAGAGTATCCATACTGTTCTAGAGTATTTCAGAGTTCACTAGGACACACTAGTATGTAGTAGAATACTCCAATATATTTTTCTAAGTACTTGAATGCACTAAGAATAATGTAGAAATCTGTAGAGTCTTTTGAAACTCTCTAAAACCTCAAGGAGAGAGTGACATTAGGGGCCTATATATAGGGGGTCACCCTCATCATTCTACATTGTAGAATCTCACTCCACATTTTAGTATTACAAGTTCTCTCATTTCTCTCATCCATTGTCCTTTCCTCTTGATCTTTACTATAAAGTTAAATCTAAATCCTGCAACAAGAAAGTTAAATCTAAATCTTGCAGTGTTGCAGCCTTAACAATGTTGCATCCTTAATGTTGTATCCTTAACAATGTTGCATCCTTAACATTAGTAATGCGAATTTATGAAAGTTAAATCTAAACCCTTGCATCCTTAACAATGTTGCATCCTTAACATTAGTAATGCGAATTCATGAGAGTTAATCCAAAACCCTCCTTATAACATGTACTTTTAAGTTGAATTCCGCAGTGTTGTCACTAACAACTTCATTCTGTTGCTACAAGGTTGGCCATTTTAAAAGGATCCTTACACGTAACAACATTCGATATATGGATAATGAAATAATATCGCGTGGTGGAGTCTTGGGCACTACTCTTTCATAAGATGAACGTCAAAAACCTGTTGAAGTTAAAATCTTGAAATGCTTGCTTACTGGTTCAAAGGTTGTGGCAGAGTCATGGTAGAATCAATTGTGCCCTTACTAGAATGACTATAAGCAAACAGGCCATCGACATTTACTTGCCTAATCAAGCAAGTCCGTGTTTAAGTATTTGGTGTTTAAGTATTTGGTTTTTATATCAAGAATTAAGCATATACAATTTGAAAGTTAAATTCAAAAGGAGCTAGTAACTTACATGGATTGAAACAAGTTGGTATTGTGGTATTGTCTTGCGACAATATCATCACAATGACTAATATATATTTAAAGCTGAAGTTAGAGATGATATATTTTACCTGTATTTTTTTCATTTACTTTTTTTTTAATAGTGGTTGTTCAAATTAATAAAGCACACTTTTGCGATTTGATAAAATACTATCTCAAATTGTTTATATCAGACAAATTCATTTATATATCCTAAATAAGCATTTTACATTTCCAGATACTTCGTACTGCCCCTCCCTAGCAATTATTTTTCTGAATTGTTACATTAGCCTCAGGAACAAGATATCAGATATGAGCTTTTACACAAATTGAATAGGAATATATAGCAAATAAATACAAAGGCACAAAAGCTTCCATCTTTCTTTTAATTACTTCAGCACAAATATATCACTTTCCTTTCCATCAGACTCTGTTGTTCCCTTCCTCATCATGGTTACAAACTCCTCATAATTAATTCTTCCATCCTGCATACCAAAGATTGTTTTCATAAGAGCAAATGTCAGTTGGTTGACATAGCTTATAAAGTGAAATCGAAGCCAGCAAAAGGAAGGTAGTGGGAGAGTGTTACTTTGTTAGTATCAACATCTTCAAGAATTTCGTCGATTGTTGCCTCATCCCCCATTCCATATTCTGTCATTGCCTGTCTCAGCTCATCTCTTGTTATGTACCTGTCAAACCAAACAAAGCATTATGAAAAGTAAACCCAATTTGGTAAACTGACCCTAACCCAACCCGATTTTTTAGTTTCTGACACAATTTTTTCTACCTAAACCTGAAAATAAACGAGGAATAATTAACAAAAATATAGATTTGACCCAACACCCGACTAAAAGCCAAATTGACCTAACCGAAACCTGTTGGCGCAACCTGTTTAGCAGGTCTAATCCCGAATGATTCAATCTCCAAAAACAGGATTTTGAACCCATCATAACAATTAAAAAAGAAAAGCACTTAAGCATATGAATGTGCGGCATACTAACCCACTACCATCCTTGTCAAAGTATTGGAAAGTCTTTAACATGTTATCTTCCTTCTCCATTCTGTGCCTGTGCATTGTAGCGGTGATGAATTCCATGTAATCAATGGTCCCACTTTGATCAACATCAGCCTGAGAAGAATATAAGGATGTCAATATGGTACAGCGGCATGATGATTGCTCTTCCCCTTTTCCTTTCTCTTCAAGATGCACGTTTGTTACCGAATAGGGTGATGTCCAGTCAGCAAGTACTTTTTCTTTGATTAAGAAAAGATCACGCACAAAGACACAAAGTCTGAAAGTTATGGAATACTTACCGCATCCATTAGCTGCTTTATTTCAGTTTCTGTAAGACGTGAACCCAGCCTCGCCAACCCTTCTTTAAGTTCTTCCAGTGTTATAGCACCACTTCTGTCCGTATCAATGTTGTTAAACATTTCTTTCAAACCCTTGATTTCTTCTTCTGAGAGATTTTCTGCCATTACCTTCAGTAATGCAATTCACATAATGAAAAAAGACTTGAGAGAAGTTTGAACAGCAACAGCTCAAACCCAAAGGTAAGCAACATGCATGAAAAGAAACAGGCTGATCCAGAGAGAAACATGCATACAAAAATTGATGCTAATTGTCCAAGATAATTGGCAACCTATGATAACCCTTTTCAGACACAGTCAATCCATGTAATATTTTAAAGTTATTCTCCCCTTTCTCCCACCCTCTTCAGGAATAGGAGATGTGATGAGGATGCTTCATCTGTTCATTTCTATGAAATCTAAATTTGTGGCCCACAAATCAGTTTCTTAGGGACATGAAGAAAACTGACTGAATAAAGACTTATGCTAGTGTAAGCATAAAATTAGCTATTGTTCGGATGAATAATAATCGAGCAAGTTACCTTAAGAGCGAGCTTCTTGAGTTTGTTCATTGCTCTGAACTGCCTCATTCTACTAAGTACAGCACTATCAATAGGTTTGTCAGATGCTTCACCACCTTCTCTCAGCCATGGATGTTCTGGTCATATATAATGTGGATTATATTGGTGTTGAAAATAAAACAGTTACTAATATTTTCTTATAAAGACTATCATACACAGAAAATTTCACCTAAATCTGGGGGGGAGGTGGGGACCCTTTCCTGAAATCCTNTATAAATTTACATGGAAAGCAATATGCCGCCCTATGCTTCAGGGAGGAAGCAAGTTACAGTATTACACATGATGGTCAAAGAACAGAATCGATAGAGGTGTGCCAATAATCGACAAAGCGGACAGTCTGGAAAAGATGGAATGAAGGTAATCATACTATCAAGGGACTAGATTACTTCAGTTGAGTAGCAAAAACCTACCAAGTGCCTGTGCAGCGGTTATACGTGCCTTAGGGTCTCTTGTTAACATTTTAGTAATTAAGTCTTTAGCACTGTCAGATATTGAAGGCCAAGGTGGGCTTTCCAAGTCAAGTCTTCCTCTCTGGATCTCATTAAATATCCCAGCTTCAGTCTCTGAAATAGTATCCAAAACAATGGTGATTTAGAACTACTAAGCAGAAGAGGAAATTGAAGTATATAATTAAATGAAAAGAACCAAGTATTCCTTAACACAGAAAAAGGTAATATTTAGCTACTAGCAAAACTTACGTCAACTAGTAACCAAATTCAGCAAGAGCATAATCTATTTATTTGACATTCAATACAAAAGAGCATCTGATCCATAGATATATGCTTACCAGCCCAAAAGGGAGGAACTCCGCTTAGAAGAATGTACAAAATGACTCCAGCACTCCAGACATCTATCTCCTTCCCATAGTGACGCCGCAAAACCTCTGGGGCCACATAATATGCGCTTCCAACGAGTTCTTTGTAAACTTTTCCTGCAATACCAATTTGTTATTAAGGAGAGAGCCCACAGACTCGATCCCCAACCCCATATTCAGGGTGACTTTTAAAGAGAGATCTAGATTAACATCGCAGAGAAGGTAAATTTAGGGACAACTAGAATAAACATTGTGATTGTTCTAGAAATGTTTACATTGTATTCCATTTGCAGCTCTTGCTTAGAACATGTGAGATTGTGGACAAGGTAACTAAGACTGTAGTTATGCCAAATGCAAAAGTGCATGAAAACACATAAATTGATAATGATCCATCATCCATCTATCCATTTGATGAATATCCAAATTTGAAGTTAATGTCTTATATAAACTATTTATATACTTTTAGAGACAATTACAAAACAAGCATATCTCACATTGCTTCCCGCCTATTCTAAACTAACCCATTTTGAGTATTGGATATTTGGCAAATTCTTAATAAACTATCCACAACATACTGCGTTTAAATTTCACTAAAACGAGTGTATTTTTTTCATATTCTTTTACACTATCAAAAGTTACAACTCCATGTTAGGCAACAGTAAGTTCAAAAGAATTTATATCATTAAAAAAAGAAAAAAAGACATGAAGCAATATAGTAAAGGAGAAATGCCAAAACTAATAAGAGGGGGAAAAAAGACACAAGCCATAAGAACAACTGAACAAGACACCTGTTGAAAACAATATAGCAAACATTTTATCTTCTTAATCAAAAAATAATAAAAAAAAATACTAGTAATATTATATACAAGAGATTTAAGAAGGAAACTATTGAAGAAATATATGCTACTCAACCTACAAAGATTAAACAATAGTATTATATCCTAGAGATTTAGTAAGGCAACTATTGCAAAATGACAGTAATACTTTTCAATTATAAGAAGATCTTCAATTCAATTGTGATCTATGATAATTTTTAAAAATTAAAAATCTACGCTTTGATGAAGAAATTAATAATTAACTATATTGATACGTTCATCGATGAAAGAAGTAATAGATGAAGCAAAGAGCAGGTATAAAGTAGACAGTTGAGAATGGGTCAGGGTTGTGTGCCCTGATGAGAGGAGAGGGCTCTCTTTTATTTTCTCCCTACATATCGATGGGTATCTACAAGGCATGTCCCATAAAGTGACCTTTGTAAAGGACGGATTTTGGAAAAGATAGAAGTTGTCACATTGTTTTAAACAAATTTAAAACCTAGTTCACCTATCTTATTTTTTCTAAAAACCCTAGCTCAATCTCTCCTATACTAAAAAGGGGAAAATAATATGAGTTGCATGCACTTGCAATTCTAGTAAATCCATTAAATTTACTAGATTTCCAAGTGGAATTCAATCAGCCACTTCGTCGACCAGGAATTCATATTGGCAAATGGGGTAAGGGAAAAATGAGATATCAGCTTCGGGAGTCATAGTGCCTTCCTTTCATCAATCAACTCTTTCAAATCTGCACAAACATTATGCTTTGTTTTGCCATTTGTATGGTAAGGAAGGGTCTCTGCTATCCTTTCACTTCCAAGTCCACTAGTGGAGTTAGTGCCTATAGGAAGGGGATAACAATTGCCAACCTAAGCCCACAAGATGCTTAGGCCCACCACCTCACAATTCCATCCAAACAAAGAAATGTGGCTACAAAGAGTTGATCTTTGGTCTTGGTGGTGATACACCCAACCAACTCAACAAAGTTGGCTTGTGTACACAAACATTATGGTACCTTTCCTCATGAACAAGTATGCTTGATCCTAGTTGCTTCCTAGGGTAAACCATGAGAATCATAACCATGACAATGTTCTCTTCAATGATTAACATTATTTTCTTCTTTTTGCCCACAAGAACTTATTAAGGCGAAAAATGTCCATAACAAAAGATTGAAACCAACTGTAAACTATATAGAGCTATTTTAAGTTATTGATATGGTTGACAAATGTTAGTTGCAACATTTTTAAAAGTTCACAAAGGTAATGAACAAAATTTCAAAGTCACAAGCAGCTACAGTCCATTTCAGCTTGGCTACTTGGCAACTATTTTAATAAGACCATGAGTGCTAAATTATCTTTTTAGTCTAATTTAAACTATGCAAGTGCCTTAAATATTGGTATATCCTAAGATTAGAACAGGGTAACTCATTCATGTTATCCATTCAAAGCGAGTCAAGCCATACAAACGAACATAGACGCGGGTTCTAATCTAGCTAAACTAGCCGACATCTTTCATGTACTATTACGCTATAGAATATAAAAGTCACCCTAAAATAGATTGGCACATTGCACAATAGTAGCAACAACTTAATTAAAGAATATTGACAAAAATTGGGGCATGCACTAACCTTCCTCAATGAAAACAGAGAGGCCAAAATCAGTAATCTTAATAGGAGAATCATCAGCCTTGCTAACCATCAAGAAATTCTCAGGCTTCAAATCCCTATGCATAACACCCATAAAATGACAAACATGAACCACATTCACAATCTGTCTAAACACAACAGCAGCTTCCTTCTCAGAATAACTCCCTTTAGCCACAATCCTATCAAACAACTCCCCACCAGAGCAAAGCTCCATTACCACAAACAACTGCTTCCTATCCTCATAAGCCCCTTTAAATTCAACTATATTGGGTTGCCCACTTAGATGTTGCATCATCAAAATCTCTCTCCTAACATCCTCAATGTCCTTCCTGTGCTTCAGCTTCAACTTGGAAATTGACTTACAAGCATATTTCAACCCAGTTGATCTCTCAGAGCACAAATAGGTGATCCCAAATTGCCCTCTTCCCAGCTCTTTGTCAAGCTTGTAAATTGCGTTGATATTCACAAAGGGTTTCTTCAAAATCGGGCCGATTTCGACACCGGTGGCGGTGGTGGTGGAGCTGGTGGTGGTGGTGGTGGTGGTGGTGGGTTTTGTAGTGGGTGGTGGAAGTGGTGGTGGGATGTATTTGTCTTTATCATCTGAGGGTGAAGAGATTGCAATTTCATAACTTCTTGGTCTCTCATAGTATTCTGATCCTGAGCAGCAATTGCCCATTGTTGTTGAAGTTGAAGGAGAGAAAAAGAGAAAGAGAGAGATGGGTTAGAAGAAGAGAGGTTGAAGGAGGAAGAAGAAAGAGAATTGTTAATGAGTTTCATTTCATAGGGAGAATTTTTGGAGTTGGGTGCTTTGCTTTGCCTCTCCCTCTCATCACAGATTGTTCTGAGCAATTTGCTGTTCACTTTTGAATTCTTGATTTTTTACAACTTATTAACAACTTGCTTTTTGTTTCCTGTGGAGCAGAAAAAAGCAAACCCGAAAAACAAAAACAAAAACAAAAACAAAAATAAGGAGAAGTGTGAAATGTGGTTGAGTGAGCACTTTTTGTCTTGTGGAGAAGAGTTTGCAGACTTATGCAAGAAAAGAACAAAAGGGAAAGGATTTTGGCCATGAGTTCATCAACTTTTTCGTAAAGTTTTCAGTTTAGTTCAGTTTAGTGAAATTCGATTGAGTTCTTCACATAAATAGTTACTTCGATTTGATTTTTGTTTTAATTCTATACTTCAGTTTTATTCAATTGAAAAGAACATAACATAAGTCTATTGCTAACATACATTGTGGGAAATGTTTATCAAAATCTTTGGTATCAATTGGTGCAAGCATTTTCGCTAATATTCATTATGGAAAATGTCTAGGAGAAGGGGTTGTCTCAAGAGGTGAGAGCTCCTCCATTTGTGGAGGTTCAAATCCTACTATCCACATTTGTGGGAGAATTTCATATTATGGGCTTTGGTTCATCTTCTAACCTTAGACTGGGGTTTCTATGTGAGCTGGGTTATTCCCCTCAATTCACATGGGCGGGTCTCTGGTAAAAGAGTTAGATGCAAGGATTTTCACTATGTTATATGGATTGTATTTCTGTAAATGATGCAAGAATGATTAAGGTGCTCTTTTTTTGAGGGTCGTTTCTAATGCACCTGTACTAAGGAATACATCAACCATCTCAAAAGCTAAAAGCAAATTGTAGAATATTCTATCTTTTATAAGGCGGTCTCATATATGAGACTTGATACTTGGAGTAAAAAAAAAATGTTATTTCTTTCTCTTCCAAGTACCAAGGCCTCATGTGTAAGGTCGTCCAATATAAATTTTAATGATTTTCTACCTCAACTTTTGAAGTCAAATTACACCTTACATTTCTATATGTTACAAGTACTTGAATAGAATTTCTTAAGCAAATGGTGAGAAATAAAGGTATAAGATTAGGGGAGAGCAAACGAAGTAGATTATCAGGCGGACTATATTAGTAGTCTATAAACTAGTACTGGTGACCCAAAAGTTGGTACCGACGATCCAAAAATTAGTACTCCTCACTTTTTTCTCACGTAATTACTTCAGTGCTAGTTTTCATTTACACAATATTACTTTTTATTTGTCCAATACTCACGTAACATATCAGACGACTTGATAGAAGACGGACTCCTGTATTAAGAAAAGGTAAACAACTTTGATATCCATACTCTCCGTCAAAAGATCACGTCGCTCTCCTTTGTAGGTGTACATGGACAAATGTTCTAGGACACCATTCCACCAAAGCACATGGACTTGGTATACCCTCAATAACTAAACCTATTTATTGTGGTCTTGAATCCGACAAAGATTCAGGTATTGACATTCATATACTTTGTATGATATGATTTGTTTAATTTTGTATGTTTAGCTAGATCCTGAAAAGGGAATTTATCAAAATGTTTTTATCAAAACTTGTTATACCACCACTTCATGCATCAACAATAGTTTAAGTTAACGGAAATTTCCTAAGATACCCCTATATTTTGACGAAATGCTTGCAGTATCTAAAGTTTTGGAAATGTGCCTGGGGTACTCCTAAACTTTCAACAAAGTGATGAGCGTACCCACTAAGTCATAAAATGACTACAATACCCTTGCAATGCATATTTTGTATAATGACTATGTTTGACTTTTATATTTCTTATAATATTAGTTGATAAAAATATTAAAAAATACTAAACAAAAAAAGTATGAAAATTTATACCCCAACTCCATTTTTTTTTTCAAAACAAAAATTTTAAAAAATAGATAAAAATAAACAAACAAATAAATAAATTTTAGAAAAATTATTTTAAAAAATAAATAAAACTCAAAAAGTAAATAAATTTGAGAAAATTTATTTTAAAATTTCAATTTTCTTTTTTACAATTTTCTATTTTTAAATTATTGTATATTTAAATAAACACAAAATTTAAATTTTTTAAATATCATTTTTAATTTTTCTTTATTCAAAAAATTATAATTTATTTTTTTATTTTTTAAAACAAAATTATTTTAAATTTTAAAATTAAATTTAATTTTTGTGATTTTTTAATTTTCAGTATTTTTGATTTTTTTATCAATTAGTATTATAAAAAAGAGAGAAATATAAAATTCAAACATAATTATTACACAAAAAATGCATTACAAGGGCATCATAGTCAATTTATGGCTTAGTGGGTACGCTGATTACTTTGTTGAAAGTTTAGGGTACCCTAGGCACATTTCTAAAACTTTGGGTATCATAGACATTTCATCAAAGTATCGGGATACCCCATGAAATTTCCGTTAGGTTAAATTTCATCCGCATTTGAGCTAAACCTGTATTTAAGGCTTTGTTCTCTACAACTTATTTTTGTTGATATTTATTGTTGATTATTTATTTTTGTTGTTTTTTTCTTTTATTTTCGTTGATTTTTGTTGATTTTACTAATTTTTGTTGATTTTTGTTGATTTTACTGATTTTTATTGATTTTCGTTGATTTGTTAGATCGGGCAGAGAACGACTTTGTTGATTTTTGTTGATTTTACTGATTTTTGTTGATTTTTGTTTATTTTTGCTGATTTTACTGATTTTTGTTGATTTTTGCTGAAATTAACAAAAATAAACTCTGGAGAACAAGGCCTAAATAGCTGTGTAAATTAGTTAAAGGTCAGGTTTGTCTATTTAAATGGGTTGTCCACAAGCTTTCAAACTCATCATCTTCTTCTATTTGTTTTTTTTCCCAAATAAATCACTATCATTGGTTAATAAACAGCTTGACAAGATAAGTACAGCTTACTAACTGATAATCCTCAATATTCAATATCAAAATATTCAAAAATACTAGCAAAGTCTCAACGTATGGTATGATTAATGCTTGGCACATGCACATGTTGTGAAGATCTCCATTTTGAAGAAAGATATACACCAAAAAAATGTTCATAGCAAGATTAAAGTCGTGTTTCTATAGTTACAACTAAGTGAGATTTTTGCTATATGTTTCGTAAACTAAATTCGTGTTAATCTAATAGATTTAGGATATATCGATATATATTCTAAGGATTTTCTTTCATTCTATTCTGGATGATATAGGATTGTTCTATAATGAAAATTTATTCTTTTTCTCTATTTAAAAAAACAATGGAGAATTTATCATTTTCCCTTCAAGTGCAAGATGCTAATAAGGTATCTAAAAAAAAAAAAAATTACAGATTGATTACAGAACATGTGGTATGTGTTAGAACTTATTGCAGCAAGCGTTTAAGAGTGAATGGATTTTGGATATGTTAAAGCTTGAGGATCTCATGCATTTAAATAGGGATGAGCACGAGCTCACCCACGTGTCATACTAGCGTGTATGGAGCTCTGTGAGGCACGATCCATGACATGGTCACCGGGCCGTGTGGTATGTGCTGCCTCTAATCCATGGGCGACCTAAACACAACCCATGGCCCGTCGTGCCACGCCTAATGTAATACTCAAAATTTGCATTATTGTTTTTGTATTGTGCTTAGGCACTGGATTTGTTCATATTGCAGCATAGGCATAGCGTGCCTACCGCTTCATATCACATAGAGGGCTGGGCCAACACCGTGCCCGTGCCCCAGTCGTGCCATAACTGCCCATGTCAATCCCTCCATTTAAGGGTGATACACCACAATAAAGTTGGTAGACTTATTCTAAAAGATAATGATTGTTGACTGAAAAAATAGAAGTCTCAATGAGATAAGGAAAAACCCATTGTTATCTTTAATCATAAATTTCATAATTATGCAAGTCATTATCTCACAATCTAACTATACGAGTACCTACCAGCCGAAATATGTTTAGGCATAACGTTTTTCCTTTACCCTTCCATAGGGCTGTTGAAACTTGAAACATGACGTTTATGTCGACATATGCCTTACATCACCAAAAAACCTACTCTACATGTCAATTAATCTGACCCAATTGCCAATGGCCCAATAGCTAGACTACAAAGTTGGCGGGTTTTTCAAAGTATACATATGTGGACCTAATAATTACAATAGGGTTTGAATTTGAACTAGTTTTTCTCCCCGTGTAGCACGTGCTGTAACATAAGTATCATTATCTTATGGTGTTTATTTTTATTTTTTCTCCATAAGAATGGTGTTCATTTTTATTGGACTGTATATTAATTATTTATGCTATATTCTCGTCACATGAACTGAACTAAACTGAACTGATTGCAATTGAACTGAACTGAACGGAATTGAACTGAACTAGGGGTGTAACTGAGTCAAGCCGGCCGAGCTAACTCGATTCTAAACCGAGCCGAACCCGACCCTCATAAATTTCGGCTCGGTGAGCTTCGAGTCGGGCCCGAGCCAAGAAAAATCTTACCGAGCCGAGTTTCGAGCCGGCCTGGCTCGGGCTCGGCTCGGCTCGATTACACCCCTAAACTGAACTGATCGGAACTGAATTGAACTGAATTATTATTATTATTATTATTATTATTATTATTATTATTATTATTATTATTATTATACTTTTACTTTTATT
>BSSO01000398.1:0-34821 GCA_030267885.1 Mesembryanthemum crystallinum
AAAATTCAAAAGTAGCCTTTGTTTATAATGTTCAAAATATAAGTGGGGGCAAAATTGGAATTTTGGAAAAAAAAATTCAAATTTTAACAGAAGGCTACCATTTTGACGGAATTCAAAGTACAAGGGTACCATACGAAGGTTTTCAAAGTTTTGGGCACGTCGTGAATTTCGTCTAAGTTTAGGGGTACCACGTGAAATTTTCCAATAAAAAATAAAACAGAGCCAATTTATTTTTACTTAGGAAGGGCATTATGGTCATAAAATCCTACAATTGAAAATATTTTTTGAATATACAGTGCCACGTCATCTTTGACTGGTTGGAGTATACCTCAATGTATTTTCTCAAACGTCGGTATACCTACCTATCTGTATTTACGTTAAACCTCAGTATTACTCACTGAAATTTACCAAAAAAAAAAAAAAAAAAAAAAAAGAAAAAGAATACTATACGAAGTTATTATTATAGGATGTTGAGCATATAATTTTTCTCCATTATTTTCAGATTTTAAGGTTTTGTTCCTCTCATGGTGTAGAGAATATAGAAGTAACTTTACTAGTTGCTAACAAACCCCGGTAGAAGGATAATGTTGTTTATGTGACATTTAATCTTCGCAGGCAGAGGCAAAGCCACATGGGGAGCTGGGATAAGCCTGGCCCCTTACCCAACCCAACGTCGCTTTGTTTTCCATTGTGGCCTATGTAGCATTTAACGTTAATATTAACTCGTGCAACTGTTTATAAATTTACCATCCTCATGATTATTGTATTCCCTTGCTCATTTTAAATTGATTAGTAATAAATAGGTTTCAACAATTTACTTTATTGAGCACACTTAAGATTAGATTATTTTTCTCATTTTTTAAGAAAATATTTTGATTGTAGGTTTGTCGGGTAAACATGATTTTTTTTTTTTTTTTGGGAAAGTCCAATTGGTACCCCTATACTTTTGACTTTTTCAATTGGTACCCAAAACATTTTTGCTAATCTAGATGGTGCCCTTATGGTTTTGGAAAACTGAACTTTGTGACCAAATTATGCGTTTTCCGTCAAGTTTTTCTGTTAATTGGTGACGTGGCGCTAGTTTATAAGTTAAAACGGTTTTTAATGGTTATCGGACCAATGATGCGACGAAATTACATTTGTTTCAGTTTTTTCCTCCATTTTTCTTCATCTCTAAAAACAGACAACCTTCCTCTTTGCGGTGATTTTGGAAATTTTTGTGTATTTTCAAGGTTTTTTGAACGTTTGGGAAGTACGAATAACGCCACGTCATCAATTAACGGAAAAACATGACGGAAAACCCATGTTTTGGTCACGGAGTCCAATTTTCTAAAACCACAAGGGCACCATTTGGATTAGAAAAAAAGTTTTGGCTACCAATTGAAAAAGTCAAAAGTACAGCGGCACCAAGTGGAATTTCCCTTTTTTTTTTTTGTTAAAGTTATTAGTAAAAAGCAGAAGGTTAATTTCCAATTTTGAATGCTGATAAGAATTTGAAACCTGAAATTAAAATTACTACAAGTGTTGATAATGAATCAAACCAAATTATGGACAAAGAAAATGTTCCACCCCTTACACGTAAAATCCTGGTTTCGCTTCTGTTTGGTTCATGTTTACTCTTATTTCTTCTGGTCTACAGTGTTACTAGATAAAGTCTCGAAAATACGTGGTCTTCAAGCGAGTATTCACACGAAAGTTTACCATCCTTCAAATCTAGACGATCATTGACATGTGTATTTCACAAAGAAAATTAAATTAGGGTAGTGTTTAAACTTCAAACCATATGCAACACACGCGCGCGCGCGTACACACACACACACACAAAAAAAAAAGGGAAAAAAATGTTGGGTTTGGGGACAGTGGGGAATACCGCAATTGGTGCATGGGTAGCATAAAATCCTATATATAAGCCATGAGAATTAAGATACAGTTTGTTAAGTATTCTATTAAGACTCTAATTTATCATAAAATTTATCTATATATTAGATTTTTTATATTGTCCCTTAAATTTCCTATCGTATATGTATACTACTCCCTCCGTCCCACTATTAGGTGGCCATTGTCTGTATAGTTTTGTTTAACTCAAACGTACATATTGTACTATTCATCCCAAAAAATACATAAATAACATCCATTTATTCCCACCATCGATCAATCCAATCAACCATTTTAATAATTATCCCTCTCTATCTTTCCCTCTACATATCAAATTTCACCATCTCTTTAACGTTAGAGTGAATAGTACAATGGCCACGTAATGGTGGGACGAAGGGAGTATTTAGGTTCCCTAAAATGAGTCTCCTTTTAAGGCTATGTTCTCTTCACGTTATTTTTGTTGATATTTATTGTTGATTGTTGATTTTTGTTGATTCTACTAATTTTTGTTTTCGTTAATTTTTGTTTTTTTTACTGATTTTTTCTTATTCGTTAGATTCGGCAGAGAGCAACTTTGTTGATTTTTGTTGATTTGTGTTTATTTTACTAATTTTTATTTGTTTTACTAATTTTTGTTGATTTTACTGATTGTTGATTTCTGTTGATTTTTATTTAAAAATCAACAAAAATAAATTGAAGAGAACAAAGCCCAACACGATTATTTTTAAAAAAATTCAAAAAATCAAAAAGTTAACAAAATATCTAGCCTAGGTGGCGTGTCATAAGCTACCGAAAAATTCCCATTTTAAATTAAGATTTTCAACAACTTATGGGGTGACTATTTACAACTTAGGATAACTTCAAGACATTGCGAATAAGCAGCAAAAAGTAACCCTCAAGTCGTAAAAATAATCAAATTGGGAAAAACAACTCATGGGTGGTTTGACAGTTACATGGATGTATTAAAGAATTTGTGTTTCTATTTCTTTTTTGGTTAAAAATTAGAAAGAGATCGAATGATTGAGAATTTGTTTGGTTCATGAGATTGCGAATAAAAGGCCCCAATTACCACCAATTTATTACCTGAGGCAGGTATTCAATTTTTTACATTTAAACTATTCAATGTAAAACCTTAGTAATGAAAGTAGAAATCAATATAAAAGAGATATACCCTCCATTCCCTATTTAGCTTTCAGAAATTGAATATGGGGTAAATATTAAGGAGAGGTTTTTTGGTCTATTTTGCCCTTGTAACAGAACCCATGTGCTAAAGATTAAAATATTAGAGATAGATATTAGTGTGAGTGAATAAATCAATAGAGAGAGATATTGATTGAGAGAGGATAAAAAATATGAAAAGTAAAGTGATTGGAGAGGGAAAGTACGATTTTTTATTGTATTGGTGAGTTAGTTGGGGGTATTATAAGGAAATGCTGGTGATTTTCGGATTTTGAAAGCTAAATAAGAGACGGATGGAGTATAAAATAGACAAATTCTTAACTGTCACAACTTAGAAACTTTAGCTTATAAATAAACAACCAAACGTTCAACTTAAATAAAATTCATACTCCCTCCATCCCACAATTAGCTTTCAAAAACACCATTTTTTTTCCATGATTAGCTTTCAAAAACCATAAAATCTCATAACCTCTATAAATTACCCCTCTACTAAGTCACAAATACAATAAATAAAAAAAATCCACTTTCTCTCTCCAATCACTTACAAGTACAATTATTTTATTCTCTCACAATAACATATCTCTCTATTACTTTAATTTATCACATAATATTACACCTACTACAAGGGCAATTATGTCCAAAAACATCCACCTAAATTCTTGTGCCAACCCCATTTATGAAAGCTAATTGCGATGGAGGGAGTAATACATAGTTACCCCAAGTTACCAGAGAAAAAAATAAGGAAAATTTTTTAAAAAGGTACCCGAGATTTAAGGTAATAACAAAAAGGGTGTCGGACGTTTACCTATTCCCGATTAGGGTACCCAACCTTTAAATTAATTCCCATTTAGGGTCAGATTGTTGACGACGTGAAAAACTCAGTTAGAATCATGAATCAGAGTTTCTGTCGTAGTTTTGACACTCATATCAAGATTTGCTTATAAATCTGCCTTAAGGACTTCTACAATCTATGGAACTGAAGCACTTGGATTCTTGTACAATCTTGTGCAATCTTGATCTGAAAAGTTATGCCATCAGCAAGTAATAAAGCATAGACCCTTCATGGATATTTTTCAGCCTGTACTTATTCATTTTGTGGATTATTTTCAACCTACTTCACCCTCTTACAAGTAGTCGAATACTTCTCTTCAAACCCCTCCCATTTTCTAATGCAAACCTCTCTTGCATTACATAATCTATCAAAACGTTTAGGAGTTCTAACAGGATTTTTCATGGCGTGAGCCAATTGGACCCTAAATGGGAATTAAATTCAAAAGGTCAGGTACCCTAAATAAGAATAGATAACCGTCGGGCACCCTATTTTTTATTAAGATAAGGTCCTCTCCATTTCCCTCATTTACGCATTACCCCTCTAGATGATTGACACATGAAAAATTGTATGACTTTGTATTTATTTTAAAAGAGTATGGTACACATGTCAATCATCTAGAGGGGTAATGCATAAATGAGGAAATGAGAAAATTGAGAGGATACTCATCCTTTTTATTACCCCAAATCTCGAGTACCCTTTTTGAAATTTTTCCAAAAAATAAACACCCACAAATTTAATCAATAAAATCCATGAGGTCCACCATCACTATTAAACGCCTCATTGCTACTACCAACCAAGAGAAAGGGGTAGAATGACCAAGTCAGAGAGAACCAACGTGAGAGCAACTCGACGTGGGTCGACAGGCACCGACGATAAGCGAGACTGCATCGCTGGAGAAGCGAGATTTTCAGCGACCGGCTGTAAATCTTGCCAGAGAAGGCTGAGCGGCATAGTAGAGGGCTAGAGTTTAACTTTGAGTGTTGATTTTGGGGCATCTCGGGTTTCCAATGCGTACCCGGTTTTGTGACGCTTCGGGTATGGGGTATGGCACTCCGTAGCCGTAACCGTGCTTCATGGATTGTGGATTGGATTATGTTCACCAATTAAAAAGTCTCATAAAGATAGGAGAGTTTTTTAATATAGTAATGGTATAAAAGTTCGTTTACGTTTCGTTTTATAATATTCCGTCCTACATTTAGCACTTCTCTAGTTCGAATTATGTGATGAAAATAAAGTGGAGAGTGGATGTTATAGTTAGTGTTTTTCACTGTTTGAATACTTTGTTTTTTTTTTTTTTGGAAAATGGTAGCTTTATTCCATCTCCCAAAAGGGATATCAATGTGATACCCTCGGGTGAACACTAACAGAGTTTTGTGGATATCAATGTGATAATCCACTACAAGCTAAAGCCTCACAGTATAGGGTTTAAGAACTGGAAAATTACAAATAGCAGCAGCAAACAGAAATACACCTATTCTCACTCTATCCCTCCTTTACATTTGTACAGCCTTACGTACACTACAAACTTAATCTGATTGACAATCTGATCTACTGATCAGCATTTTCCCTCAAAACACCTTTTGTTTCTTTCATGCCAAATTTCATAGGTGGTTGCAAGCAGTGTAGTTCTTTTCATCCTCTGCTGGAAAGATTTTCCCTTAACTCGATACTTGAACCAATTGAGTTCCCTGTGCAGATTCATTCCACTTCTGTTAATACCAATCCATTGCAGTACTATACCCCACACTTTAGCAGACAGTGGACAAGAAAAGAACAGGTGATTTGTGTTTTCAGCATTACAGCAACAAAGAGCACACCTATTAACCAAATACATCCCTCTGGTTTGAAGACATTCAATGGTAGGTAGGTTAGAACTTGCAGCCATCCATGTTATAACTCTGTGCTTGGGGATACTCATGCTTTCCCACAGAGCACTCTCCATCTATAGTTGTCTCCCTTCTCTCTCAGTTTGTCATAGGCAGCAGTCACCTTCAGCTTTCCTTCTACACCCCATTTTTCAAGAACATCTTTAGCTTTTTCTATATTGCCACACCTCTCCACAAAAATGTCCCTCACATGAATGATTCTCTTCCATTGCCAAGTATCCCCCTTTTTTGCCTCAACACACCAAATGCTCTCTCTACTAAGCTTGTATTTCTTAATCCACTGGGTCAGCAAGCTTTGTTTACCCCACACAATCATCCAAATCCATTTAAGGAAAAGGGCTCTATTCCAATCCAACAAACTCTTCACATTTACACCACCCTCTGAAGTTGGCTTACAAATTTGTTTCCAACTAATAAAACAAAACCTCCTCTTATCAGTTACCCCCCAAAAAGAAATTTCTGCAAATTTTTTCAAATGTCATTCACCACACCAGTAGGAAGCAAATATCCAGAGCACCAGAAATTATTGATGCCAAAAAGAACAGAATTTAATAGCTGAATTCTCCTAGCATAGCTCAAGTGTTTTGTGGCCCAATGAGTTGTATGTACCTTCAGCTTGTCAATAAGTGGTTGACACATGTTCCTAGTGAGTCTTGTTGTACTAAGAGGCACCCCAAGGTATCTGAATGGGAGGGTGCTTTCAACAAACCCAGTTTGATTGATAATAGCCTGCTTCACCTCTTCTTTGACTCCACCAAAATATATATTTGTCTTCTGGGGGGTTGGATTTAGGCCTGACATATCAGCAAAAGCTCTCAGCCTCTCCGCCATGCACTGGACTGATGGCAAATCACCTCTTGTGAATAATAAGAGGTCATCTGCAAAGGTTAGGTGGTTTATATTCAGCCGGCAACATTTAGGGTGAAATTGAAATCTTCTATCTTTGCACATAGCTCTCAGCATCCGAGCTAAACCCTCCATACAAATGAGAAAGAGGTAGGGAAACATTGGATCTCCCTGCCTCACACCTCTTCAACTTGAGAAATATCCTTCCAACTCTCCATCCACCTTGATTGAATATGAAGGAGTGGTGACACAGACCATTATCCAGCCAATAAATGTCTCAGGGAACCCCATTGTTTTGAGCATATTCCCCAGAAAACCCCAATCAACACTATCATAAGCTTTTCGAATGTCCACCTTGGTCATCACTCTAGGAGAGATGTTTTTCCTCTCATATTTGTGCATGAGCTCATTTGCAAGTAAAACATTATTGAAGAGGCTCCTCTCTTCAGTAAATGCTGCTTGCTCAGGACCAATAATACAGGGCATGACAGACTTCATTCTTTTAGCAATGATTCTAGTTATTGTTTTGTAGATGACTGTACAACATGATATAGGCCTAAAGGCTGTGACACTATCAGGTATCTCTGTTTTAGGAATGAGAGAAATGATGGTTGCATTCACCTGTTTCAGCGTTCTCTTCTTTTGGAAAAACTCTTTGATAGCAGCAGATATATCACCCCCAACAACTGACCACGCTGCTTTAAAAAAACCCGAGGAAAACCCATCTGGACCCGGAGCTTTGTCATCAGGAATAGCAAAAAGTGCAGCCTTGATCTCCTCTGTGGTTATGTCCTTACATAAGGCATCATGCATTTCAACTGGAACACAGTCCCCTCTAAACAATTGTGCATCAAACTCCCTGACTGGTGGTGCTTCTCCAACGAGCTGCTTGTAAAACTGAAGGAAAGCCAATGAAACATCCTTGTGTCCTCTTTGAATGTTCCCTTCCATGTCCTTGATACTACCCACCTTGCCTTGGATTTTTCTTTCAGCCACTTTAGCATGGAAGTAAGCCTCATTTTCATCATTTAGTTGTATGTCAACAATTTTTGCTCTCTACCTCAAAGCACTAATATCAACTTTCTTGATCTTCATGTAAGCTGCTGCTTTGTCTTTTTCTTCTTGCTGTAGAGCAACATTTCCTGGCTGATCATGGGCAAAGTCTTTTGAGCCATTTCCCATTCTCTATATTTATCTGCTCTTCTAGCTGCAATATTACTGAATTCTTCAACATGGAGCTTCTTAAACAAAGGCTTGAGTTTCTTCAGTTTTTCAAAAATTCTAAACATCTTACAACCATTTATAGGCTCCAGCCATACCTGCTTTACAATATCAAGAAAAGAATGTGAGTGAGACCAGTTGTTTAAGTATTTAATAGGTTTCCTAATGAGAGGAGCGTCCCCTTCAATCCTTGCCAAGCAAGGTGAGTGATCTGAAACTCCTGGTGCTTGGAACTCAGCTGCAATAGGAGGTCCTGTAGTCATCCAGTTCTTATTCCCCATAATTCTGTCAAGTTTGCACTGCACTATCTCATCTCCTTGTTGTTTATTGGACCAGGTGTAGAAGAAACCAGTAGCAAAGAAATCCACCAGCTCACTCCTTGCCACACAGTCTTGGAAGTCTAGCATGTCCTGTATATTAGGATCAGCCCCAGAATTCCTCTCACTGGTAGTTAGAGTTACATTAAAATCCCCCATTACCATGACAGGCTTACCACACTTACACCATTTCTCCAAATCCTCCCACAACTCCTTTCTAACCTCCCCACTATTACTAGCGTACACAAAAACAATTCTGCAACTAAACTGAGTAGTTATATCCAGCACTTCATACACCATAGCTTGAGAACTGGAGAAAGCAATATCCAGTTTAATATTCACCTCATTCCACATAACAATCACTCTCCCATTATAGTGACAGCTGTGGTTGCTGGCCACTTTATATCTCCTACAGACCTTCTGAAATTTTTCCAACTTATTCATCTTGATTTTTGTCTCCAACAACCCACATACATCCACCTTATTCCTAGCTAGGAAGGACTTAACCTCCTCAGCCTTTTGGGGGTCATTACACCCCCTAATATTCCAGCTAGATACTATCATTTATTTGGTGGTGGAGCATCCTCTCCCCCAGAGTCATCATCCCCTAGCATCACTTCACCCATCAATTGAAAAAATGATTTCACAGCATTACTTTTACCACTTATACCTCCATTTTTCTCATCTTTACCTTTTGCAGGTGCAGAGACAATCCTCCTTTTATTTATGCTATGCTTTGAGTAAACTGTTTTGAACCCATCTTCCTCTCTTGATGCTGACACACACCTATTAGGCTGAGCCAGGTTATGATCAGGTTCTGTTATCACTTCCCCCACAGCAGTATCATTTGCACATAGGTCTTTTGCTATAGCCTCTTCTTGACTTTCAGTAGAGCTCTCTGTCACAGGTTGATTCTCCCTTTGCTTCCCTTTCTCTACATATTTAGCAATTGTCTTCTTCCTAAATCTGCATTTCTCCTCAAGATGCCCCAACTGGTGACATTGTTTACAATAGAAAGGAATCCACTCATACACCACCTGCTACATTAGCTTCACCCCCATAGGAGTTGTTATAGGAATTGCAGTCTTCAAATCCCCAAAAATATCTACCTCCACTAACACCCTGGCATAAGAGATTCTTTCTTTCAGTGTTGTGCATCTGTCTGCCAACATGGGAGTACCAATCTTACTTGCCAATTTACTCAGCCCCTGAGCAGACCACAAATGGACGTCCAGAGTTGGGAACTTCACCCACACAGGAACTTTTGTGACTTCTTCTTTTTCAAGGCAAAAAGAGGGGGTCCATGGTTTCAACAGGAAGGTTCTCCCCCCCAAAACCCAAGGACCACCCTTAAGAATGATCTCCATATCTTCATTGCTAGCAAATCTCAAGAAATACCAGCCTCTACTGTGAGGCAAGATTTGTGGTTGAGTTACATGAGCCCACTTCTTTGCGATAAATTCCTTAACATTGTGAAGTTTAGGGTTTCCACCCACCATAAACCCCACTAATGTGTGTTGCCAGTAATCTATCTCAGCATCATTCATATCAAAACAGACCTCCTCTAACTCACTAGGAACAAATTCAAGTTTCAAACCATGGTCGGGATCACTCTTTGAATACTTGCAATTAGTTAAATCTCCTATCTCTGTTTAAATTTTAGTAATATGAGAGAAAATATTGATCATCCAACTTGTCAAAAACTGATTTGAGAGAGAGATCGTTTTTGCAATTAATATAGCATTAATCAAGAAGATGAAAATCTGCAATACTTGAAAATGCCACTTCTACATACAAGCCTTATCTTGTAACAAGTAACCTACACGAGATACAAAATCACCTTTTAGTTCTACATACAAGTCACCTTATCTTGGGAAAAAGAATTTGACGCAAATAATGCTTTGATCATCCCTTAGAACAACAGTCCTGGCCAACATCCATTTTCATGCACGTATATTCAACTCTCCTAAGAACGTTCGTGCACCAATGTTCTCGGAAAAATTTGCAATGACACAATCGAATTCATCATGTGAAAAAGAAAGAATATCGAAGGCATTTTTTGTTCCAAGAGCCCGAAGACAAATGAATCAAAGAATACAATATTAGAGAGCTTTAGCAGAGTTCTACAATCATTAAAGCAAGAATCATGAGAATAGAAGAAGCCCATAACGCAGGCAATGCAAAAGATTTCTTTAACCCTTTCGAGGTTTTTCTCTTCTTTTTTTCTGCTAGACAACCTTTTTTCGAGGTTTAATCATATACTACTAAATTGCGTGAGAAGTTACATTTTTCTCCACTGAACATGCTAAGATTAATTAATTGTTACAAACAAAGCCCACCCCCATTACCCCAAAACAAAAACCCCTTAAACCCCCCTTCATCACCACCATAGTAGGTAATGGAACAAGAGATAAGTTGACCTCATGACTTCCCGATGAGATTGGCGTTGGCGTGGCAGTGAGGACGAGCAAGAACTATGCTAATCTAATCCCTTTCAGATAAGGATCGTGAAACAGCTTCGTCTTTAGCCCAAGCCAAGATCCCAAAATAAAGCAACTCAATTAACTTCAATCAAGGATGGAAAAACTTCAGCTTGCCTTGCGGTCTATACTTGCCTGTAGAAAAGAACATAGGCCTGGTCATGTAAAATCTTGCTTGTTGGTACAGCCATGACAGATGCATCGTCGAATCTTAGCCATTGCCCGTTGGGATAACGTGCATCGGCAGTGTAATGCCCTTTGGAAGGGTCTCTTCCATGGTGAGTGATTGTTGCCACAAGTTCATATCTCCGACACTGTAGAAGGCAATAAATAAAAGTTAGATCTCTCAAGGTTATTAAGGCTGCATTTGAATGAACAGGAAGAGTTTGCATCCAGCACATATTCTGGAGGGAAACTTTGTGAAGGTAAAATTCTCAACTTTTACTTGGAAAAAGTTATTTTGTGAGATACACCTCAACTGCATGAGTTGGATAATGAGACCCTGGAATAACAAGGGCACTTAACAGTACTTATGTCCTGAGTGTGAAAGATGAGCAAGCTGGGTCTCAGTGCAAGTTTAACAGCATGGATGGGATACAGTGGAAAATAGGATTGTAGTTTCAAAACATGGTGTGAGATGAATGAGCAAGCCCTCTCAATGCAAGTTTAACAGCATGAATCGCAGCAGTGGAAAAAAGACTTGTATTTTCAAATCATGGTGTGAGATAGAAACAACTTCCCAATGGGTCTAATTGTAAATCTGTTCAAAGTTGGGTCTCAATTTATGTACCCGTTTGGCCAAAATTTCTACTTCTCCTACCTCTGACTTCCTCATCTACTTTTAACTTCCAAGAATTTGTGTCAAGAGAAGCTCCATTTCTGACACATTTTAACTTCTTAGAAGTCTAAAGTGGAAGATGAGGTGGAGGAAGATGGTGGTGGTGGAGGAAATGAAGTAAGATGAAGTAGAAGTTGGTGGAAGTGTGGTCAAACGGACACCAAGTATTTTTTTTTTTTTTGGAAGCTACAAATAGATTGCCATGGGCTATCAAGGAAGAATTACACAGGACCAAGCATAGTTAAAACTGAGTGATCTTGCGCATAAATTTTACCTCATTCGTGGCTGAAACAAGAAGCTCGCGGCCTAACACCAATTCAAGGGGAAAATGGACAGGCTTATGCAATTTGGTGCTTCCCTGACTCCCATAAGTGAAGCGCATCAGGTGCAGTATCATTATCTTGGAAAGTGTTTGTATCTTCACAGATTTGCTAGCACTCACAACTCCAGCCTGAGATATGCAATGAAATCAGTTAACAAACAATGAACAAATTGTATCACATTTGATGAAAGTTGGTTAAGACCATAAAGAAATTCCCCAAAACAATTTTTGCCTCACTATAGCAGCATAGCTGACCTGGGCAAGGGAAAAGAACCATATCCATTTCACAAACACAATTACAGTCACAACTCCAATCCAAAGACCAACATTTTGAGTTAATTCACTTGACATAGGAGTAATTATAAACCAAAACCGCAGAAATTAGGTTTTAAAAGGTTTCCGTTGCTCAGACTCTGGATGGAGATGGACAACTTGGCTCATCGAAAAACAAGCAATGAAATTAATAGGAAAAATTCCACTTTGGTTACCTGTGGTATGGCATAATCATTTTTTGGTACTTAATTTTGCACATTCCCACTTTGGTTACCAGTAATTTGAAAATTAGTTTCACTTTGGTGATTTCTGTTAGTTCCGTCAAGTTGACTGTTAGTTTACCACACATGCATCATATAATAACAACACAGTATCCATTACCAGACACAAAACAGCATTCAAAGACATTTTTCACTTAAAAAACAAATAAAAAAAAACCTAATAGAGAAGAAAACAGTAATGATAAGGGTTCTGAATACCACTTCAGACAGCTTATAGGGAATGGGTATAATGCCAAATAACCTAAAGGTCCATCTCATTATTGCAACGATGTCGTTTTAACTAACAGTCAACTTGATGGAGCTAACGGAAATCACCAAAGTGAAACTAATTTTCAAATTACTGGTAACCAAAGTGAGAATATGCAAAATTAAAGTCACCAAAAAATGATTATGCCATACCTCGGGTAACCAAAGTGGAATTTTTCCAAATTAATAACTTGTGAACAAACTACAAAGTGGACAACTTCACTCCATGAAAAGAAAAGAGATGTTATACTAAATAAAATGTTGGTCAGCGAACTTCCTCTCTTATGTTGAGAATTCGAGAATTCAATTAATCAAGACCATTGTGTTTACTACTGATACCTGCTTATTATTGAGTTTTTTCTTCTATCCAAGAAACACTTGTAGGTCATTTTTGTGGTACTACTTTTAGAATGAGAGATTTAGTTGCTCGGGTAAAACCTGTATCCCCGAGTCTGCTGGTAGTCTAAACTTGGTGCATATAATAGCTCGGAACAAATTTGCAGTCACAAAATTTACTGGGCCATTACTTCAAACAAGATAATCTGGATCTAACCAAGCACCTCTCGCGATAGTTTTCAACTTTTCATCCGGGCTTATTAAGAAAATGGGCTTCTCATGTGGGGTATACATTTTGAAGGACAATGCTTCATAAAAGAACTGAAGAGTTCTAGTTTATATCCTATTTGGTGCCTTGGGTGTTCCCACAATACAACCTCCTGTGTACATTCCTTCTTATTTGGTAACAAAGAAATCTATAGTTACCCATGCATTGCTCTTTTCAACATTGAGAAAACTTGGCCTCACTGATATCTCTATTTATGGCCAGCACAAGTCATCATTGACTTCTGAAACATGCATGACATAGAGCCTGAAAATCTTATTATATATACAAACGCGGCACTTTTTGGGAGCATAAAGTATATTGCATGCTACCTGAGTTGCCACCTATAAAGTTATTAGAAATAAATAGAATTCAGTAATTTAAAAAATAGATAAGTAGAGTTTAGAATAGCAAATGTTAGAGTTTGAATTTTAATAAAACAGTAGACAATTAGATTACAATTAGATTTAACAGAATTGTAATCTTAACAGAAGTATAACTTTTGCTATTTAAAATTGTAATTTTTAAATTTAATATCTATAGGAGGGGTTTGAACTTCTATTTATAACATGATGCATAACACAGCATAGAACTGGATACGAAGAAAGAAAAGTTTGCCTCAAAGAAAGAAATGTGGAAACAAAATTTCCCAGAAAATATCCAGCCCAACCAAACATAGCATAAAACTGGATATGAAGAAGTTCAATAATTTAGGACTCTTCAAGAATTTGATCAATACAAGTGCAAAGGATTTATGTCCAAAGGAGCTACAAAAGTAATATCACTGATATTACCAGGAGAAACTTGAACACATGTTTGGGTAAGCTGTCATAAATAGTAAATTGAGAATAATAGCTCCAAACTAACTCAAGATTAGGCACAATATACCACAAAGAGAAATTAACCTGCACACACGCACATGGATGCAAGAGCGCGCACACACATCAAAGAAAACAGTTACCATCATGGCTGCCTAGAGGATTCCTTTGAAAGTAAAAAGAAGTGGGGGCCAAGCTGCATGAGCAAGCAATAAATAAATAGAAGCATATTTCAAACTTATTTACCTTCCCAGTGCTTGGAGCTCGGTATCCTTCAAGTGTTTCTGGTGCAGAAAACAAGCGAAGTGCATCCTCAATTGTGTTGACAGCCTCAGGAAAAATATCCAGATGTAGCAAGAGATATGGCTGAACAGTAGCAGAGGCCTTGTTTCCTGCTCAGTATGCACATAAAAGCTAAAATAAATGCCTAAAAAGTAATGAAATAGAATTCTCAATGCATCAACAGTCATTACACAAAACAATTTTCAGTGCAAACACACGACATACAAAATACAGAACCTAAAGAACATAAATATGATTCAAGAATATTGAACACAGTCATGTATATTCCATTATGGACTCTTCCACCAAATGAAAATAACACACAACTAAATTAAAAACGCAATTGAAGGAAATATGGAAATGACAGACTGCAAAACTCCCACACACGAATTGGTATCTCAAAAATAATTGAAATTTGAATTGGAGAAAAGAAGTCCAAAGTCAAACTCTAGCTCATGCATTTTTATATAAAATGCTAGTATGTAGCTGGGATGAGATGCATGGTACTCAATTCTTCCCTCCCCCNCAGACACAAGGAAAGCCAAATCACAGAACCCAATTACCAGTCAAGCACTTTTAGCTAGAGTGAAATAACAATCTTATGTATCAATGTCGCTCAAATTATAGCTACCTTTTGCCTTCACAACGCTCTTCAATTGTCCACCAAAAATTGCACTTAGTTCTGATGGAACAAAGCTCTGAGTCCTTGTGACAGCAGATTTGTTCTTGGGGCCAACAGTCTCCCATTCATCATCTTCTGAGGAAGAAACCAACGGCAACTTTCTACCATCTGTGCTTGAAAATTGTCCGTCAAGCTTGAGTAACTCATCATGCATTTGGTCCATGACAAAACTTAAGAACTCCTGAGCATCTTCTTGCCTGTAGAAGAATAGATCATTATATCATTATGAGGTGTTTATAGTGAACTATTGAGGGAACCTAAACCCTTACTATATTAATTCTAGACTGGAAACACCAAATGCAAACTAATAGCAAACTTCCATCAAAAAGAAGAAAAGAAATTTACTGTAACTAAACTCTCAGACAATTTCTAAATGACGGCCTTGCATCTAATGAAGAAGTTATATAGCACATCCAAAAAAAGCAGAATTTACATCCTAAGACCTGACAGAAACTGAATGTGCTCTTGAACAATTTCCAATCCAATGGTGCTGAACACTATAGCAGCGGACCAGTTCAAGAGAAAAATGAATCCACATTCTTTGCCTCTAAACCAACTTTAATGCAGAAATTGAAGATGCATATACCATCAAAACTCCAATTGTAAAAGTCCTTTCTTCTCAACAACAACAACCAATACAAAGGGCCTAGGAGAGACTCTTGGTTTAGAGTGACTAGTGAGGCATGGCTGCTACAGTCAAGGAGATAGTAAGACAGGAAAGTTGTATCGGGGGCCCAAATTAAAGCATGTCAAGAAGTGGAACATCACACTCAAAGATTCAGGAGGAAAGGTCATCATGTGAATAAAGTTTGGAATTTCACAGGTTCTAAAAAACGCTAAAGTGCCAGGCAGTTATCTAATAAGGCAGTCGAATGTCAATTCAGCTTCGGAAATAGTTTCAGCAAAAATTGCAACCATAATTGTAAACCACCAGCATACCAACCAAAAATTCCTACAGAAGATGCATTGCTATGAATCAGTCTAGATTATATTGTACATGAGTGCAGCTTCTGTTGCCAGTGTAATGTGCTCACATGCCTACCACAAATTAATATGGGATCAACAGATAAAAAAATAAAATTGTGGATTCCTTTCCATTCAATTCAGTGTTTCATTTTTCTGTATGTATTCCTGGATTCCCATCAGATATCTCTTAGTCAAATTGGACCTTGAACTAAATTCGGATTACTGCTGGCATTAGGACTTTGTTTAGTTGTGGTTAGTTGGCATGGAAAATACAACTTTTTGGGCAGTAGAAGAAGATTCTATGGTCACAAGAAAGGAACCAATGGAAAGTCAAACTTCTCTTATCCTCTTCTCACATTCCAAGAACATGAAAAGATACTTGAAGGTAATCTTAACTTCCTTAGTGCTAGGAACTATCACATGAATAATTTCAAGTCAATACTCAATACCCCCCTCCCTCCCAAAGGGGGAAAAAAAGCCTACTTATTATCCATTTATAACGAGTGCATAATTTCCATTCTAAGTCGCTTCCCGACAATGAAGTGCATCATCCCACGGGAAGTTGTTGGCATCAATAACTACCAAACAAGGTCTCATAATTCTGGCACCAACCAGCTTTAGCAGTTCAATAAAAAATATACTACCTCAAACAGAACACCATTCAATTTTGGTCATGGCATTTCCTGTCATAAGCAGTGGTGAGAGTGGTGTTGGAAATAGAAACCTAACCAAAAAGAGTAATATGCTGGAATAATCTACTTGGCTACTAAAACAAATGTCTACCAGGGGAAAACAAACTTCAAAGAAGCTGCACTAGAAGGGAAAGAATCTCTTGCTGATTGTGTCCACAGACCTCATCCTGCCAGAGAAACCACTCGGCACATCCGGAGTGAAATTCTTCACCACGACCTCAAACATGGCAGGGCTGAATGGCCGACCAGTATCAAAGACTGTTGAGTCCTTCTTTTTCGAGGTTGAACCATGAGGCATGTCAAACTCTGATATGAAATCCGCAAATGCAATCAATGTTGGATAGCCAACCTAAATAAATATAGTGCCAAGCTTGAGTAAAAACAGGTATCAAAGTTACAAACCAAAAACTGAAAGTGACACTGACTGCGAGTACTCGTAACACAATAAAATATACCTTAGGGATGTCACGAGTTCTCAATTCCTGCAGGAGTTGCACAAAGGGAGAGCAGGATAAAAGTGCCTGCAAAGTCGCATTGAGGAAACATAAATTCCCAGCATTGATCAAGCCTCGAGGCAGCAAATCACTAATAGTAGCAATGCTACCATTAGAAGCTTTCTTCACATCAGCTTTGGAAAGCACAAGCATTTGTGAATCATCACGAACACCATTTGGATAAATCTCCTTCGAGCTCATTGCCTGACCAACATGTGCAGGATGTGGAGATTTCTGTGAAGGAACAGTTCCATCACTCTGAGACAGGCTTAAAGAAGCTACATCAAGGCACTCAGCTTTCATTTCTTTCACACCATTACTTAGCAGGGTGAAATGGTTGGAACTGTGAATATTTCCGTTTTCTTTAGGAGCCCCTGCAGATCCTGGCGAGAGATCCTTTGAATGCACTGAACCATCATTTTTCTTAGCCAGAGTTTCTGATTTAACAGAAGTAGGTGGTTTTTTGCTGGGTTCGCCATTTACACCACTTAACAATGCTCCAGAGACCAAAGGCAAAGAGCCAAACTGGAATTCGTTCTTGTTTGCAGGTGTTCCAGAACTCTCACATGGCTTTTTCTGTAAGGACCTGATTTCATCTTCAGTGAAAGATCCGAACACTATTACCTGTTGAGTAGAAAGAAAACATGATTTTCCCAAATAGGGATGGCAGAAGAAAACTTTAAGAATGATCATGGTAATTAAAAGCAGCAACCTAGCGTCAAAGTCATTGACTCTAATATGCAAATGACTATCAAGGAAATGGCAAACTACACAAGTACACAATGTTCAATTTCTGTTTGATGGTAGTGAATAATCCACTCTACCCCTTTTACAACAAACAACATATTCAACACGAACCTCAACACTCACAATTGAATAATAAGTGATTACTGGTCACACCACGACAGAAACACAAAATACACACCTTGAGAGAAAAAGGGTTATTTGGTCTACAAATCTGCTGCTTCATGAGTTTTACTTTTATTCAAAGCAATTGCTTGATCAAGGGCCTTCGGACATTTTGGAACCTTAATTTTCCACTAGAAGTTAAAGTAGAAAAAGGATGAGGATGAGCTTTTTGCAAATGCTAATTGAAGATACTAGACAAATGTGAGAAATCCGACAATGACACTCCTTAGACATTTATCCTGTGTTACTCAGACTCAGGTACGGGTGATGGATATGGGTATGGATCCGAGTGTCCGATTCGGGTCTTTGAATTTTCAGGACACCGGGACCCAGTCCTAAAATTGGACACAGGTCCGGGACACGTCATTTTTAAAAAATACTCTTATTTTTAGAAATAATTAATATTTATTATAGATTTAATTGAATATTTTAATGTTTTTTAATTTGAAGTTTATCGATATATACTTGAAACTAATGAGTTTAATGGGTTTTAACCATTAAGAAGTAGATAATATACTAGTACTCTAACCAAATATACCTAAGCCCAAACTTACACTGCTCTTTTTTTTTTTTTTTTACTGCTTTAAGAAGTAAAAAACATTAGCTCTTTGCCTGTTTGCCCTCCAGCCGCCACTCCTTATGAGAGAAAGAAACGACAGAGAGAAAAAGAGCAAAAGAGCCAAGCTCCAGTGAGAGAGATTGGTAACCTGTCCAAATTTGGTGGAGAAGAAGCCATAAATCTCTGCGAGCCAAAAGGAGAAAGAGAAGACACTCTCTCTCTCTCTCTCTCTCTCTCTCTCTCTCTCCCTCTCTGCATCTGGAGTTTCCGTGTAGGTCAACGTGTTGGAATGCCAGCTGGATCAGTGTCGGGTCTTATCGATCCGGGTAGGGCCAGGGTTTAGCCGTATCGAAGTAACATACTCCCTCCGTTCTTATATTAGATGACACATGCCATTTTGTGTGTTCCAGAAACAAGATGATACTCCTTATTTTGACAAATTTTTAACAATCAAATGACCTTTACACCAAATTGATGATCTGATTTATGTTCTTATAATTAAAACAAAGGTAAAATGGAAAAAGTACCCTTCTTTTATCTCTCCTAAAATATTGTGCCAAATAGTAACTATCATCTTGTTTAAAGAACGGAGGGAGTAGCTTTTATCAAGCATATCTGAAAATGACTATGAGATACCCAACAATTTGTGAGTTCCATTTCACAAGCCTCTAGATATTTTTTAAAATAAGAATACCACTAAAGCATGCACATGTCAAGAAAAAAGATAAGTGCAATATGTAATGCAGAAGAGACAAGCAAAGAAGAAATGGAGGTGGTCTGCTTTGCCACGGTATCTCCCAAAAAACAATTTGTCCGCACTTCCAACATTATATTTGACCAGTGGAACAAGCTTGTAAAGTAAGTTTTCAAGGACTAGTGTAGAAAGCATTGAGTTCCTCTGAAGACCATATTTGCTCCTTCATAGTTTGCACCAAAGGCAATTGGGTACTAATAAGAACCGCCAACTCCATTTCCTAGCTAAGAGATATTTTTGATACCAAGCTACGACAGGCTTCCACTCATTTTCTTTTCTTTTTTTTTGAACGAATAGGCCTCCTATCTTTAATAGAGGCTACAAACAAGCTTCTAACCACAATATGATCTCTCCTCTCCCCACCGCTTACACGCAGCAAAAGGACGTCACATAAGCAACCTATATGCCAGTCACTGGAATCCTAAAGAGTGATAGATATGGAGAGGAAAAAAAATAAAAATAAGACTACTACAATTGTCCTCCCCCCCGGCGAAAATTACCACTTGCAATCATCCAACCAAGAATTCTGAAAGAGCTCCTATGAGGATTCTGCCCCCAAGGAGCTGCAGCACGAACTGGAGATGGCGAGGAAATGAATCAACAGGAGATTTTCCAGCGCTAATGTTTCAAATTCTAATCGTGCTTTTGGCATGTCTTCTAGGTTTTGCATTCAGGTATGTGATTGAGTAACCTTGTTGTGGGAACATTTGATATTGCTTCTGTGCAAAAAGTTGACTTCAGGTACGTTTATTTCTCTCTTGTCTCTTAACAGTCATTTCAGTGTATCTATTACACAGTAATCAACACAAAATTTTGGTATGCATAAAAAAAATAAAAGAGACTGAGGGATATCCAAGTTAACCCCTAAGACATTAGGTTATGCAAATCAACTTGAGACCAGCACAAAAACATGAGGAAGAGAGAAATTACAATGTTAAACTTCTCCAAATGATCATTGTACAATGTAATGTCATGAGGAACTGTAATTGGGCCACAATGACCATATCTCTTCTTCTCTGGAACAAGGTACTCATGAATACAACAGAGTTCCTCTATAATATCAAGCAACTTGGAAAAGCAACCCCCAAGATTGCACCAGGCACCAAGGAAAAATTTTAAGTGGCATGTACCTAAGTTTCATATACACGGAACACTAACAAAAATTCAAGATAGATTCACCTTAAGAGTATGACAGTCTCATTTTTAAGTAAACTAGTGATGTTCAATGCCATTTCTATTGGGTTTAATGTCGAGAATAAGTCATTCTTGAATAACAAGGATCAACGAGGTTTTCGAAACATCAGACATTATAACAGTAGGCATTAGGAGGTGGCTGTGCAGAATGAAAAATTCATTTGGTGGACATAGGAAATTAGGTCGTTATGGGGGCAGGATAGCATGTCTATGTGTTTTGTGCAGATACATTCTTAAGTTGAGGATATGTCAGAACAGGAACGGGCAATTTTGGTTGTTCCGACTGGCCATAGTGGTGTTATCCATTTTCCAGCAGGTGAAAGGGGAATCAGGTAGCATCTTCTAGTGGATGCGGCTCAGAGAATTAATCCAACAGTATAGTTGGCGGGATCACAAGGACAAGATTATAATCATGGCACTGCTGGTGTTGTTCTGATGCTACTAGTTGATCGAAATAAGTACCCATGAGGTGGGGAGACCTAGCAAGTAAGGATGCAGTTTCGGAAAGGGTGAGATCTTTAATCCAAAACTGCCTAGAATCACGTTTGGCAAAACTGCTATTCCAATTTCAAATAATATGGGTTCTCAGCAACCAAATGTATTTAGTAGGCTTGTGCACGCCCGATCTGATCAAGTAAAAAGCACACGAACAGGGAGAATGGAAGAACGAGGATTAACACATTTTGGGTCTACAACAAATTTGGTCCAATACAAACCCATGGGAGAAATTAACTTCCTATCAGACTTCAGCTAGAAAACGCGAGAAGTGGTGGGCAACCTTGATTGTATTTGAACGCAACGCTCAAGCCACAAGGATCACCTTCGTCGGTGACCACCAATGACAGTGGCCAATGGCACACCAAAGGGCGATGACAGCACCACCAGCAACAAAAAATGCCAGTCAAACTAGAGGCAAAGGGGTTTGAGAGTCATGGTCCAATTGCAAAGGCCTTCGGTGTTCGCAGCTATGATAATCATAGCAGCGGCTCTTCCACGGTTGTAAGTCAGTGGTGGGATAGGATATCTTCTGTTATACAACTACCAACAAAATTGCATCATATCAGAGTGAGATGAGGGCTCTTTTGGGTCACGTCAGCAAGGCGGCCAAGAGGGGAAATCGGGTATCCTCCTAATCATTCTGTGACATTTGGGAGCAGTGAACAATACAAAGATGCAGATGATGAAGTTGCGAAGTGAAGATCCACATCCTATGACCTTTTGGATGGAGTTACCTGCTTGACGAGGGTAGTTGGATTCAAGTACATTGCTTGGTGGTGGTTTTGACTTTTGAGAGGTGGGAGCTGCATAAAGTACCTGGTGACAACGAAGGAAGGTCCCTGCCGCTTAGCCCCAGAGAGGCCCAAAAGGGGGGGGGGGGGGGGGGGGGNCCCCCCCAAGCCGACCCCAAACAAACTCAACAGGCTTAGAAATCCCAATGAGAATACGGGAATTTCTCTTCAACCATGAAGATCAGAAAACAGTCATAATAGTCTCATTTCTATTGGTCTGAAGTTTGGTAAGAAACATGTAAAGACTTGTAACAAGTTCAATTCTACTAAAGAGAACTTTGTTGAGAATCTTGTGACATTTGTAACAAGACTCAAGACTTCCAGACTTGAGATCTCTGACCTTAATACCTTATAGAAAAACCTTCTTAGGGATTGAAATAGTAAACGTCGAATTCATACCTTCTTTAACAATACTGGTCCCAAGGAAAACCTTGCGCAAGTCAACCCTCACAAATACCATCAAACTCAGAAAAAAGTCATATTGAAGCCTTTAGGACGAAGACTAATCAACCCCCAATACACAAGAAAGCAGCCCTATGATCATCCACCTTGAATGGCCTATGTAAGTGCAACCAAGCATTGTCCCCAAGGGTAAGAGGGCAACATCCAAACCCTCCAATAGGACAACCTAGACTCTCCTAAGTCCTAGCTGAAAAGGATATCATAAGAAAATAAAAAGGAAAAAAAAAATGGACTAAATCTCGATTTGCGCCTGTCTCCCTTACACAAGAGCCATCCTATTCTACGCCATATACTTCCACTTATATTAGATGTCACTAAAGAGACCTACATATCCAATTCTGATTTTCCTATATTCCTAAAGTATGTTATATCAAACCTAAAACTTATCAAAAAAATGGGAAAAAGGAACTCTCTAAACTAAAAAAATATTCTCTTAAGTTTCTAATTACACTGTCTTCCCCATCCTCCACCTCCCCTTTTCTTTACTTTTCCTTTTTGTCCTTTTTCTTTTTTTGATTTTTTTTTTTTTCTTTTAAGGGCAAGGGGCTCAAAAGCTGACTTAATCAGCTGATGTTTATGCTGGCCTTCCAGCCTGGACATTAATATGGGCCTCAAAAGGATGTAGCCCCAATGACTGGTAACAAGCATTAGGTTGTAATTGAAAGTATCTAAATCTCATATAGGTAAATTGAACTGAAAATTTGCAGCCATCAACAAAACCATCCTCAACTGAACTTAAATTTACAGATATTCGTACCTCTATGCTTAACATCATAGGCATTGGAACTTTTCAATGTTTTAAACCATAGATTTATTCGATTTGAAAGAGATCGATAGTCAACTACATACTTATGTCAAGCTCTGTTACATGGACTCTTCTCGGTTTTACTAAGGTGGCAATGATAGCAAATGGAAACTTAGGGCAATTAGAACCAACCATGATTGACAATTGGACACATACCCGTGTCAGATAATTGCAGCTGAGTAACAAAAACACCAAGAATAGACACACTACTTACTTTTCCAGCACCAGACGATGGTTTTTCCTTCAAGTTCCCCATCTTCGAAACTCTAACCCATCAACAAAAAAGAATTGAGGTCATCAACATTCAATCCAACATAAATGAGAATGAAAATACTGCACCAAAAACACTTTATCACTACTATCATTGTTTCAATGCCTATGCCCAGAACTACAAAGTCATATTGATTCATATACAAGGAAAAAAAAAATAAAGCTAAAATAGCTCACTTACCCAGTGCCAGGCAGCTTTGGAGGAGGCTCGACTTTATCTCTCATATCGTCACCCAAAACACCCAATCGAAAACCTTGCTGGAAAGTGAAAAATCACCTCTGACTCTGACTTGGAGGCGGCCGTGGTGTATTATGTGGGTTTGCCAGTGCAATGATTTCTCTGATCTTCAACAATGAATTTACAAAAACTCCGCAATTGATTCGACAAGAGAGAAGGGAAAGATTAGGGTTTATGATCGCTTCCGACCTGTTCGGGTCCACCGATGGCCGGTCGCTCGTCACCGGAGTGAAAAGGGAGGAGAGAGAAATGGAGAGAAGAGAGGAGAGAGAAAGAGAGAGAGAGAGGAGAGGAGAGAGAAAGAGAGAGAGAGAGGAGAGGAGAGGAGAGGAGAGAGAAAGAGTTCGCTGCGCTGGGGAAAGGGGGTTGGGAGAAGGAAGGGCTTTTCGTTGTTTTTGTTTTGTCGCAGATTTGGGTTTGGTGTTTTAAGGCTGTGTTTGGCGGTTGGAACACCAAATTCTATGGTGATTCTAGGATTTTATTTTTGGGTTATTCAAATGATAGTAGTATGAGATATGAACAATACTTTTACTTTATAAACAAAAGGAAAATTCTGTCAGAAACAACCTTATAAAATAGGAAAATTTGTTTATAATAATCCCAACTATTAGGGAGTTGCAAATAATAATTCCAACTTTACAAATTGCGTAAAATAATATGAATTATTAACATTGTTGCAAGCGGTACACCCAAGATAACACCGTTAGATTTTCTAAAATATAACTTTTTTATGCAGCCACCTTATATAATTTCTTTTAAGCGAAATCACCTTATAAAATAATTCCAATCAAATCCAACCACCTTAACCTCTTTTCCGGCCAAAAAAACAAAACGAACTGACCAAATTACCCTCATATGACTTGCATATGGTTCATTTCTACAGAAGTGGCAAAATGGTAATTCGGTCAGTTCACTCTAGTTTTTCACCGGAAAAGAGGTTAATGTGGTGGGATTTAATTGGAGATATTTATAAAGTGGTTTTGTTAAAAAAAAAATTATATAAGGTGGCTGCATAAAAAAGTCATTTTAAAATGTAGTTTCTGACAAATTTTTCTTAAAAAAAATTAATAATAAATTCAAGTTTGCATTGGATAAAAACATTTGGAAATATTTTAAAGTCAAATTTATCTTAGAAAACAAAGTTAATCAAAGTTTTGTTTCGAAGATGCAAAAAATCAACTAATACTATCACGGTGAAACATATGAAGTGAACTCTTTCAAGTTTTATTGGTAAAGTTGTTTGTTTGTAATTAGAGCTTTATTAAACATCATGGAAAGAATTACAAATGGATCCAAAAAAATCTCACATATTGCACTACTCATGTAATTAGTGAAGCGATTTTCGAAAATATTATTTAAATATAAAATATACCCCAAAATATATATCCCGATCAAAACTATTACCGAAACTATTGTCGATGTCATCGTAAATAAACAGTGTTATAATGTCCAATAATAAAATGCCAAACCAATTGGCATTTTATATAGTAACACGCCCATGTGGTTGGCGTTTTATCAACAGTAACATGCCAATATAATTGGTGTTTCACTTGTGTTATTAAAAAAAAAAAAACAAAAATTGGCATTTTGTTTGGCTGTGTATGAGCGACATGAGTCACAACTCACAAGTGTATACTTGACCAAATTAGTGCAGCATTTGCACAGTACATGCCTTGGGATGCGACCTTCACTTATTCTCTTTTAAAGCCTCTTCATTCTTGCTCTCTCTCTCTCCTCCCCCTCTTTTCTAATTCTTCATCATAATTTATTCACTTCAATTGCTTTTGTTCTCTGATCATTCATCAGAAATTTCAAAACAAATGAAGTCATCTCCTCTGCTCCTCAAATCTCCAAATTTGGTTAATGATTACTGTATCTCAGTGCCAATCGAATGGGGTTTGTTTGCCAGTGTTGAAGCACAAACCCACTTCTATGTCAGAACTAATTTCTAGGTGAAACCAAAGAAAATCATTCTCATGGCATCAAAACTGATGATTGATCTCTTTTTTTTTTTTTTTTTCCTCTTTGATTTCTAACTGATGAATGATCTCGGTATCAGACAGAGGGGAGAGGTGGCTAGCTGCGGCAATGATTTGTTGATGACGATAAAACGCCATCTCCGTTGGCGTGTTATCACTACTAACCGCCATCTACGTTGGCGTTTTGTCTGTGATAATCGCCACTTGGAATGGCGATTTACCTCCGTTATGACACCATCCAACTACGATGACGTGAACCATAGTTTCGGTAATAGTTTTGATCGGTGTATATTTTGGGATATATTTTATATTTAAATAATATTTTTGAAAATCACTCTAATTAGTGAACACTCACAACAAGGTAATACAAAAGAAGTTCATTAGTTCATTACACAACAGCTCAATACAAAGCAAAGAGAGACAAAAATCACACATCAATAAAGAAATCAACCATCTTGTTTATCCTTTGCCCTCTGACACACAAGGAATTGAATATGTCTACATAGCTCCTAAGGATCTTGCTTATTTCTCCTTGAAAAATCCTTAGGTTCCTCTCCAGCCATAAGCAATAGATAGTAGTTGTGAAACACATCCTGATACTTTTAGCTCTTGTAGATCACCCTTAGCATTATGAATCACCCATTGTAGTTCATTATCCCAACTTGTAACAATTATATTGATGCGGATCCATGCTAAAACAAAGCACCAAACATTTCTTGTGAAGCTGCGAACAAAAAACAAATGTTGCAGTGTCTCGAGTTGGGATTCACACAAACAACAGTGGTATCACATGGTATACTATAACTAGATATAACATATTTTTTTCTCAACTTTCCATGTAGAGCAAGCCACAAAATGAAAAATGACCTTTGGGGCAATCTTTGTGGAAAAAGTCACAATTCGCATTTGCAACAGGCCTTCTAATGATTTTATAAGTTTTGCTGATAGAGAATTTTCCTTTGCATATATCAGAGTCCAAATATGTAAGTACATGGTAGTATTTCCTCATATGGAAAATTTCCTGATCATCTAGGAGGCTTGTAGGGGGTTTCCATATGACAGATGTCTTATTGCTTGATGTAGTAAGTAGGAATCCACAAAGCATCTTTCTTTTGACTTAGAGCCCGAAGCAATTTACATATAGCGGACTGATTCCACTACTTGATGTTAAGAAGGTTAAGACTTGCTACACCTTTAGGCATACATACCTTGTCCCAAGCACTAAGAGCTTTCCTTGTAACATGAGGCTATATAACCCTCACCCGACCATAAATAACTCCAACGTGTAGCCTCTATCAGCTTAATGATCTTGTGAGGAAGGATAGACAGCTGGGACTAATAGGCATGAACCCCAAAAGGTACAAACATGATCATATGTAACCTTTCAACTTAGGACAGGAGTATGGAGCTCCATGTTGTGATCCTATGCAAAATCTTAGCCAACAAAGGTTTGCATTAACTGGTGGCAGAAAGCTTCTTAGTAGTCAAAGGAACTTCAAGATATTTGACTGATAATTCACCTTCTATATACTGCAAATAAGAGGTGACTCTCTCCATTTCATCAGATTGTACCCCTTAAAATACTCGGCTCTTACTAATTTAGCCTGGAGGCCAAATACTTAGGAAATGAATTTGCCATGAAGCAGCTTGACTAAGATGAAATCAGCTCTGAAAAAATAGTTAAAGATCACTAGCAAAAGACAATTCAATAATACTCGGTTTTTGACACTAGGGTGGTAGTTGAAATCTAGAGTTTCTTTGAGTGATTGCAGAACTCTTTGGAGATACTCCATCACAAGAGTAAACAAGAATGGAGACATTGGATCACCATGACAAAGTCCTTTCCTTACAAGGAAACTTTCAGTACATTCCCCATTTTTGATGATAAAATAGTGGACAGTCCACGCCATAATCCAGCTAACCGTCCTAGCTGAAATGCCAAATTCTTTCAAGATTTGTTCAATAAAACACCATTTAACAAAGTCATATGCCTTTTGTAAGTCCACCATAATCATACATCTAGGTGAAATCCCCTTCCAAGTGTAGCCTTTGACTAGTTTATGACTCAATATGACATTATCACATATGTGTCTCCCAAGGACAAAGGCTCTGATTGACTTGTGCTAACAATAGATCTCCTCTGTCATGTCATTTTCTCTTTTTTCTCTTTTTTCTTTAGAAATTTATCCCGGTATTTTTTTCCAAGTTTTCTATTCCCATTTTTTCGATGATGCTTTTCTTTTTCGCTGTTTTTTTTCACTCTATTGTGCCAGAGGTATTTTTTTTTTCCCCACAATAGTCTATTCTCCCTCCTCGTCGTCCCTCATATTGGAAGCGTCGTTTTGTGGATTTGAATATAGAGTTGACACTTTTATTTAGTTGTTTATTACTCGGACCTCTCTGATCCCCCCGTGCCAGTTGAATCGCTTCTATTTTCAGTTTGCAATTGTCACTAGTATGACCCAAATTCCCACATTCTTCACAAATCGAATCATCCTCAATTATAATTTCCTGCTCCAAATTCCCAGGCCACATGAACCTAGGAAAATGTTTAGCAAAATTCTTAATTATGCAGACTCCAAAACCGTGGCCAAGCTCCAAAAATGGAGACATAGTCCACTTTTATAACTTTCCCGACTTAATTTCCAATTTTTTCCAACCAAGCTTTCTCGAGATATTCACTAGCAATTCTGGAAGGGGTATCCAGACTGGAGCTTGATCAATTTTCGCTTTTGAAGGTTTACACCCTGCCTCCCAGGGTCTTAAAGCAATTAATCAAAAAACTTGAAATGAACCAAGGTCCATCAGCCAACACTCTCTTAAATGTCTCCTCCTTTTCAATTTTAGCAACATAAAGACCCTTCCTAAGAGCCAAATTTCCCAATTGTCCTCTAATTTTCAAAGAACCCTCAAAGTACCCTTAAGGTTATCAGCCGAGAAGGACTTACCAACGACAATTACAACCAAGGAGAGCAAACCTTCTTCAAATCTTCACGTGATGAAATAGGGAATATCACTTCAATAGGGCTAAAATCAGGGGAAATGTGGGTGAAGGCGGAAATGGTAGTCTAAAGAGGCTAGCAGCAAGGGAGGTGGCAAAGGGATGGTTGGATGACACAACATGGTTAAAGGGCATGCTTTTGGGTCGGCTATGGTGTGGAGGGATGGAGAAAAGGTTAGGGTTTGGGGAACTGTGAGGGGTGAACTGAAGATGAATGGTAGCTGGAACAACAATAGCCAAATAATTTTTAAAAACATGCAAGTTATCGTACATGCATAGATCTATCCAAAAACTAAGCACCCTACAAGCGAGCTAGTAGGTAGCTTGAGTAAGGCTATATCGTTTCTTGCATAAATTCTAAACATTACTTTTTCTCAATAAAGATATTCATTAAAATTACATACAATTTAGTTCAATTGAAAAGAACATAGCCTGAATGAAGGTAACATGTTATAGAGAAGAAGAAATCTCAATCCGAAAACGAAAATTGTTCTACCAAAAATATAAATGTACAAACAGATGACTAAAAGGGAGCTATAGATAAATAACAGGGTAGACAGTTAAGAACGTAAAACAAACAGTGCTTATCCAATCATTCTAAGATAGTTTCTCATTAATTCAGTAGGGGTAGATAACAAACCACCAGCTAAAGTAAAGAGCCCTAGGCTTGCAAGTTTAGCTTCAAAAAAATTTAGATCAATGATCCCTTCATTCAATTACCCATTGAAGGATAAGAGAATCAAGCAAATAAAAGAAGAAATTTGAGAAGAACTATCAGGCAAATAAGAACTTCGGTACTTAATTTAGTTTCAGTATAAAAAGAAAGATTGAGAGAGTCCAAAGTTAGGATGTCACTATGCAGCTGCAGACTATCAAGCTTTATGTTTATTTCATCGTTAGTTTCGTTACAATTCAATTTTCAAGGATTTTCTCTAGTATATTACTATTCTTTCAATCTAGTTCAATTGAAATATACTTAACCCTAGTATTTGATAATGATATGATCTTGAAAGGTAAACTATGTGAAAGATCACAGTTCAGCAGGGTAGTACTGATCAAATAAGAACCTAACACAGGTATGAAAAAGTATGCCAACACTAGATATAAGCTAGATGTTCCTCCAACAAAAATGAAAACAACAAAATAACAAATAAGTGAGTCTGCTCAGTTCCGATGGTAAGAAAAGTAAATAAGGATCTAAATCTGTGCTGAAAAGATTAGAAACTTATCAAAGGAAGCAAGGAACCAGCCAATTACTTAAACACAAAGTCTAGAAAGGAGTAGTGGCCAGCAAAGGAATATACAGTTTCCAGAACATCTTGCTGATCTGAAAATTTATCAAATAGCACAAGTGCTGAATGGCTGATAGATTGTAACATTAATCTATTATAACCATAAGCTCTTGTTGTTCTATGTATGTTTCGTTAATGACCAAGTTACTGAGCAGTCTGTAAGAGACGCGTTCATTTTTGAAAAGAGATGGAATTGACCATTTCTTCTAGAGAAATTCTTAGTAATGATAAAATATAAGCTATCTGCAAAGTGTTCCAAATCTATGGAGCCAACATCAAGAAATCTTACAAGAAAGCTTCACTCTTTTTTTAACCAATAGAAAGTTCCCCTTTATTGATAACATGATAAGCCAGTATCACATAAGCATTTGATATAAATACCAGTTGTACATAAATGTTAACAGCCTGATACTTGGTAACAGATAACTAGAGAGCAGCTTAATAAGCACGCAAAAACCATAACAGGGAAAGTCTCATAAGATATAACTAACAGTCAAAGCCTCGCCAGAAGTGAACAAAAATGCCTTAGAACACCACACCATTATGTGGACTCTTGTCTATTACGAGCACTCGTGCTGAAACTCATAGTCACTTGTTTTTTAACTGTTTGTTTAATGTAAATTGATGCAGTTTGTTAAGGACTGGCTGAAATGCAGCAGGTAGGACGTGATCAGTCTGATACATGTGTGGAACAGGATCTTAAAAAGGTCAAGCAGCAGGAAATTCATTGCTTGGTTCTATTTGTGCAGCAGCTGTATATTCTATATGGACAGCTAGAAATGATGCAGTATGGACATGAAGACTCCTCACTCAGCATCTGATTTTAAAAGCATTCAATATGATGTTACCTAAGGATTACTCAGTGTATGCGTAAGAAAACTAGTCAGGTTAATAGGACCTGGGTTAGAGAGCCTTCTTGCTATGTAATTGAGCTGTTTAGCTGCTGCTGTTAGAATTAGGTGCAGCAAATGATGAGCAATTCTCTTAGTACCCTTCCTAGAAGGTGCCTAGGAGAATTCCACACATGCAGCTGCACTTAATTATGAGTATGTTTGTATATACCTAAACTATGTGTTTTGTATTTGTTCTGGTTGGTTAATGATAACTTTTTCATTTAGCCAACAAAAAAGAAGAATACCCGCACCATAGGAAAACTACCAGATTTCCAAATGACATTAAGTCAGAAACAAATTCTGCCAACCTAGAAATAAAAGGGCCAACGAATTACAGGTATTGGGGTTTGTAGCAAAGCTACTCTAACCAAAATGGATATGGAGGCTTCATGAACATCAGCAATCTCTTTGGAATAACTAGATCATTTCTCAGCATCTCAGAGGCCAGAGTATGGATGTCTTATGCACTAGTGGAGGATGAGTGACTCTTGGCTATGAAGGAAACTCTTGAGAATTCGTGATGATTTAATTGATCTTGCCAGGGAGGAGGGGTTGCTCTATACAAGCTCAGGAGTTGATGCAAACCTTTGTCGCACAGAGCAAATGCACCTATGATGGTTATAGGACCTCTGGGGTTCATAGGCGCTATCATTTTGTCATTTGGGAACATGCTGCTCTCCCTAGACATGCTATTACTGCTTGATGGTTGTTCATGGTAAATTGGTCACTTTGGATGACTTGAATAAGAGGGTTTTTGTCTCACTAACAGATGCATTCTTTGTTGCCAAGCCGAGGAATCCTCACACTTGTTCTTCAATTGCTCTTTGTCCAGTAGTTTGGCGTGAAATTATGACCTAGATGAGCATTTTTAGGCGAGACTGGAGTCTTAAACATAAAATTGTATGGGTCTTCTTGACACTTTAACGACAAGCAGATAGGTAAGAGATGCAGAAGAGATGGGCTGATGGCTACTGTCAATGGGCTTTGGCGTAAAAGGAACCTCAGATTTTTCCAAGACAAGGGCATATCCTTCTCCTAGGTGGTGGCACACATTAAACTCTTTGTTAGTGCTAATTGACAATACTGATACAACAGTACATATGCTTCTTTGAGTTTGTTAGCTTCTGTTCTCTTCCTTTTGAGTTGTTAGTAGGACCTGTTTGTTAGTGTGTGTTCTGCAGGCAAAAACTTTGCAATGTAGTTCCTTCTTGATTTATTGCCTTGCCCCTAATTGATGGATAAATAACCCTTATTCATTCACACAAAATACGAAAGTAAAAGAAAAAGGAATGGGACAGAAGAAACAAACATTAAAGGAAATGAATTTACATCGTTCATAGATGTTTTGCCTATAGATAACGACTTGTTTTGATATGTCTAGACTTGAAAGAAATAAAAGTAATACTATCATTGAAGATGGAGTCAGGTCAGTGCTAAAGAAAAGAACAAAGAACCCAATTGCAAAGCAAAGTAGGGATATTTACCTGTGATAGAGTTTATTGTTGTCTTCAAGGAGATATCCTCCTTGGCAATAATTGCAACAAATCGCACTTCGTCCACACAGACACAAACAATTGAGTGAAGCCACCCAGTTCCATAGAACCTCAGAAAAAAATTTAGAGTTAATTTCTACACTGGGGAAGCTTTAGAAGGCCCTAGTAAAGCTCCAAAGACACCGGGATGGGGATCATACCCTATACTATTTTTCATCTTATTTACAGAAGTCACTAAGAAAGAGCTTTCGTGTACTTATTTGAGTAGAATATATAAGAAGGTAAAGGATCTGTGGATGTGCTTCAAGAAGGATATAAGAGTCCTTTTTCTTCATTTTCAACTAAGCACCTTGCAGTGCCATTCTGATTACATGGGAAGCACTAGTACAACAATGGTTACTTAGAACTAACAGTGAGCAAAAGTTTTGCCATAATTTGAAGGAACAAACGAACTAAGAGTATGATGCATATGAGACAGCAACAGTTCCAGCAACAAAAAAGTGCAGAACCAGAATGAGTTCATCCATGATTCAGATAAAACCTCAGAGAAATGTCGAAATGGTACAGTTTTTATAAGGGTAACATCAGGAATTCGGGTTTAAATCTCACTTTTATATACTTTTGACTCCCTTCCCACAATTCAATACCAATGAACATTCAATCAAGATACAAACTTATGTTAAAGCATTTCAAATTCAAGACACAATTTGAGAGAAAGAGAGAAATATATATAAACTCCATCAAGTGGAGAGCAAAAGGTAATAGTATTTCGTTAAGCATATGAAACCAGATGTTTACATCAATGACGGATCCAACAAAAACCCTAATCCCACATATCAACATACTACCAAACTACAATAATATTGCAAAATGCCCAAAACCCATCTCCAACAAAAGCAGATTCTCAATTTCTTCACATCCTAAAACACCACCAAAATAAAACCAAACCCGACCCAAATCAACAACTAAAGAACCCTAAAACTCCTGAGAAACAGACAACTTCTCACCCTTCTCATCCGCTTTCTTACCACCCTTCTTAATCAGAACCTGATGAATATTGGGCAAAACACCACCATTGGCAATAGTCACCGACCCAAGAAGCTTGCTCAACTCCTCATCATTCCTCACAGCCAACTGAATATGCCTTGGAATAATCCTTGTTTTCTTGTTGTCCCTCGCTGCGTTCCCAGCCAACTCCAAAACCTAAAGCAACCCATCAAAATCAAATCGAATCAGAACAAACCCACCTTAAAAAATCAACAAATCAGACCAAAATTTCCAAGCCCACTTCAAAAAATCAACAAATTAAACTAAAAAACCAACAATTTGACCAAATGAGCACAAACCCACCTCAAAAAATCACCCAATCATCAAAACCAAAAATCAACAAATCAAAGAGTAAGAGAAAGAGAGAGATGGTTAATTACCTCAGCGGCGAGATACTCGAGAACAGCAGAGAGATAAACAGGGGAGCCAGACCCAACACGTTGAGCATATCTCCCCTTCTTCAAGTAGCGAGCAATACGACCAACTGGGAACTGAAGACCCGCTTTTGAGGAGCGAGAAACTGACTTTGCGCCACCCTTTGGCTTGCCTCTGCCACCACCAACCTTGGTTGCTGCGCCTTCTTTGCCGGCCATTGTTGTCGTTGTTGTTGTTGATGTTTTAGAGAGAGAAAGTAGAGAGAGGGAAATGGTATATAAGTTGAATTTGGGAGAAGATGAAGATGAAGATGAAATGGGAGAAGGTGAGAGTTTATAAAGAGGGGTGAGATGGCTTGTGATTGGCTGGTTTGGGTTCACACGGATTGCCAGCGTGGCATTTGATTAGTAGGGATTTTGGTTTTGGCGCGATTGAAGAGTTGGTTTTCGAAATGTTTAAATTTGGGTTTTATTTTTAGGTTTGAAATGAGCGGATGGAGTGACCTTTTGTTTTCCTATCTTCGTTTTCCCAATGCTGGTTTTAAATTTGGGGTTTTGGTTTTGTTCACTTGTACTACTCTACTCCCTATGGTTTTCTCCCAAGGTATAAGAAGAATTTGATTAAACATCGTACTAAAACACGAAAATGTGATGGAAGTATAATACTCTACAAAGTTCATATGAGGTGGTCATTTGTTAGGAGGAGTGAAAATGCAATCAAGATTATATTCAATTCTATGCGCTACATTCATGTCCTATCAATAAATCTCAACCCTTCGTGCAGTTGTCATATATGATATATCCAGTGTATTAATAAAAAAATATATATATAATGTTTATGTGTCAAATGTATAGACGAGTGGGACATGAGATGGCACATGTAGTGGGACAGAGGATCCTTGCTGGAAAAAATGATACTCTTTTTATCCCAATTTGTATGCATTGTTTCAATTTGAGGTCAACCTTTTTGTTTCACGGGCTAGGATGAAACATCGTTAACTTTATCCATCCATTGAATGAAAACTACACTAGTATGTTCTCCCGTGCGATGCACGAGTTGAACTATAATTGATACTCTTTTATATATATCTTGATTTATTTTCCTTTATATATTAATATGTTTAAGGGCGG